>JAAGNO010012677.1:24213-40614 GCA_033439905.1 Ceryle rudis | reverse complement strand
TGATAAAAATGTTAAACAATACAGGTCCCAGTACAGACCCCTGAGGGACACCACTTGTCACTGCTCTCCATCTGGACCTTGAGCCATTGACTGCTACCCTCTGGATGCGGCCATCCAGCCAATTCCTTAGCCACTGAATGGTCCACCCATCAAATCCGTATCTCTCCAACTTGGACCACGTCACAGGCCTTGGAGAAGTCCAGATAGATTATATCCATAGGTTGTCCCTTGTCCACTGATGCAGTCACATGGTGGGATGAAAACAGTCTTACCTGGGGGCTGTAGGGCAAGGAGGCTTCTAAGTAGCAAGTGTTTGAGCTGGCCTCAGCTAAAAAGAGACTGAGTGGTTTGTGATCTAGTTGGGGATAAATTCAGCAAGCAGACTGAAATGATGAAAAATGGAGGGAACTGCTGAAGGAGACTTGGGGCTTCCTTAGGAAGTAGAGGTATGGCACTCATGCATTTAGAGAGAAGAAGGATGTCAGAGCCAAGTGAGGAAGAGAAATCCTTGAAGAAAGTGTTCAAGTGTCCTGCTTTGAGTTAGAATAGAACAGAACTAATTCTCTTCAGTGCTTTCAGTTTTAAGCCAAATTCATTTTCTAACTAACTGAACTTTGTGAAATGAATGGCATTATTTTTGCAGTGTCTGCTTCTAGTAGAGATAACACTTGGTATTTATAGTTACTACCAAGGATTGCTGTGCAGAAAGGCTCTTGCTTATACTTGCTCCTATGGAGACCAAGGTCACTGCTAAATCTTGTGTGCCATGTCGGGGTTCCTCAAAGCAAGAGGTAACACATGCAGGAAGGAGCAGACAGGACACATGACCCTAAACTGATCGACAAGGTACTCCATCCTTACATACATCATATTCAATATAAAGCTGAGGGATGACAACAGTAAAGCTCTCTTCTTCAATGGCCAGCATCTGAGGAGGACTCTGCCCCATTCTTCTGCCTTCAATCCTAATCCTTCAGTCCTTACACTCTTGAATCCAGTTCCCAAATACAGCTCCTGAATTTGGTTCCCATGTGTTTCTGAGTCCAGTCTGGAACTGCTTGACAATATCACTGGTGACAGTGACATAATTGCTATCGGGGGGGCTGGGTTCAATATTGTTTTTTCATATGTATTCCATTTTATTATTATTATTTTCATTAAAGCTGTTTCAGTTTACTTTTCCAATCCATAAATCTCTCTCCATTATTCACTTTCTCTTCACTTTCTTGGATGGAAGAGGGGTTAATAGAGACTGTCTGTCAGTTGTTTAGAGGCCAGCCCAGATCTAACCCTTGACATCAAGAAAAAAGAGATCAAGGGAAAGATCAATAGAAAGAAGATGGCACAAAGAAAAAAAATATACTAATTTTCTTCCTTACTTTAAAGGGCCCCAAATTTTCTAGCTGCAAGAAGGATACATAAAAACTGAGAACAACTGTCTTTATATTTCAACACCCTTCTAGAACTATCGTCTCTCTTCCCCATGAACACACTTTACCACTATCCACACTGCTGTGCTCCTTCTGTTTTAGAACATAACTTATCTTCAGTGAAGAGACCACAGAAGAGGTCCTCATGCAGTCAAAACAGATATTGTAGGTCTATCCAGTGCCAAAGAAAAATTGTAATATGGAATCATCTTACCTAGCATGATCATTTTGATCACTGATGAAGCAATAGTTTCATGTTAGTTTGAAAACAGGATTCTGCCATTACGTTGATATGTACAAATATATGCATTTAAATAAATGTAATGATTTTTACAAACTGGAAAGCTTAAAATTTTCCTTTGGATATTCCAACATTGATTTTTAAATGTCTCATTAAAAATAAATAAATACACACACAGAATACAATTGTTCCAAAATCTTGGCCAGAATGCCTAATACAAATGCTCTGTTTATTACCTGTGGATCTTTTTAAAGGATTAATTTTGTGCTTGTTTTCCATTAAATTTTCATGAGCTGCTGCTAGGCACTTATGGAGAATACATATTAAAAATTAAATGTACCAAAAACCTTTATAAATTTTGTTTTCAGTCTACACATACAAAGGAAGAGTTCAGACACCTGTCCACTCCTGGAGGGATCTGGCCAAGTTATAGTTCAGTAAGCAAATCAGAAAAATAAATCTAAGAGAAAGACATACCAGAAACATGTAATAACAAACATAAGAATATTCTGAACTACTCTTGGACTTACTGTAAGCAGGTAAGGAGGCTAAATACTTTCAATAACATTCATTCTGAATTACACATTCACCTGCTGTAGAAATCTACTGTGATCAGTAATCTCTTTTCTTGAATTAAATTAGCACCTTGCTAAGTGGGTTTCCTCTGCAGTGAAGACCTGACCCTACATGTGCTGAGGATTGTGGCAGTCAGAGAACAGCTCAGTTAAGTGTTGTAATTTACTCAGCCAGTTTCTTAAGCACCTGCAAGGAGGCATATAGAAAACACAATTTTCTTGGGTGGCAAAAAAAAAAAAAAAAGAAAAAAAAAAAGAAAAAAAAACTGAGAAAACAACAACAACAATCAAAGTCCACAAATGTTCAAGGAGAAAATACAAACAGAAGAAGTTGGGAGTATGAAGTCCCATTTCCATCCTAGGCACTGACAGCAAAGGACATGAAGCCTGCCTAAAATACCCCTAAAACTACAGGATTGCAATCAGACTAGAATATCCCCAGAGCACCAGGGAAGCCCTTGCACCCGTCATCTCTTTCTTGCACACCCTTCCTTCCCATCTTCAGGAGGAATGCTGGAAACACATTGGGAACAAAGTATATACCAGCTAGGGGACCAGGCTTTATGAAGGGCTGACTCAAGCATGCTCTAAAGTAACTATGTTATCACCCCCTCTCTTCCATGGAAGCAGTGAGGAAACTGAGACAAGATTTTTCTTTTTGTTTGCTTTTGAAAGATTTGATCTAGCTAAACATCACCCAAAACCCCAATGCCCCCCTCTCCTCCTTTGCATGAGCCTGGTGTCTAGACTGCACCTGGATTATTAATTCTTCCTGGCTAAAAAGCACTCCACCCAACACATCCAAGAGACTAGAGCAGCAAACAGGAAACCACGAGTATACAAGGCAAGTATACACCAGCAAAAACATATGCTGCTGCTGCCTGTGTGGTACCTAATCACAAGCCCTGTGTATTCATGTGTTTCACCTGCTTTGGCAGGCTATAACAGACAACAGCAGCAGAATTGAATCCTGCACACGGGGTAGGACCTCAGAAATCATCCAATGTGAGCAAACCCCCAAAATACCAAATAGAATTTCTTGGTCAAGTCCAAGTGTAAACTTCCATGACATACATCATAATATCACTCTGAGTCATCAATTACCACTCTCTTGTACAGTCCAAAACAAGAAGGTTGCGTGTAACTTGATTGCAGCAGTCAGAAGTCATACTTCCTTTGCCTGGCAGAATGGACACCATACTTGTTAAGGAAATAAGTACTTAAATCACATTGTGATGGCAGTTATGGAGATCAACATGCCTCAGAATCTGAAGCAGAACCCATGAGCTTCCTTGTTTCTCTGTAATGTCTTCTGATTAAATTTCAGAAGAAAGTCACTTTCCCTTTAAAGTCATCTGAAAGTTATTAAAGCCTATTCCAAGCTCTCTTCTTTATTAAAATTTTTTAATAAATAAATAAATAAATAAAGCATTGCTGTTTCATTAGGTTAAACAAGGTGTAAAGAAGAGCAGAATCAACTCCTTGGCTTTCTGAGTGGCAGACAACTTCATGCTTGAGAGGCATGAAATTAATGATTAATTAGTTCGTTCACTTTTTCTTTACACAGGAAAACAGGTACCTATGTCCCTGTAGTGCACAGTGTAATGAAACAGTTCCTGCTCTAACTCAGTGCTAGAATATAGTACCAAGGACCATCCAAGGACTCATTGTCTTCATACCTCTCCGAAGACTTAAACTAAGTTGCTATTTCACTAAGTATGAAAGCTACCAATAGATGCATCATCAAAACACTATGCTGACATCAGCAAGGCCTGGAAAAAAGAGAAAAAAATGAAGAAAAGTCCTTACACATGGAAAGGATGGTTGTATTTATTCTGTACCTACCAAACAAGCAAAGAAAATGCTGCTATTTCACTGTGTTTACTATAAATCTTGCAAGGCTTCTGGGGGATTCCATTGCCCATTTTCACACCCTGGCTTACTGGGATAGCTGATATATGTTATAATGCTTCTTTGGGAGATAATTGCACTTGCCTCCAACCAGTGTTTTTTAGAGGCTAAGGAAGTGTCAGCTTGCAAATTTTCAGGTGCTGATTTAGGGGGCAATCTCTTCTAGGAAATTGCTTTTATTCTTCTCCACAGAAGTGAACCCTGTGACAGCGTAATGATTCTAAATACTTTTATAAAGTCCTCTCACTCTTTCCCACCCAACCTTTCTTCTTTTGAAACTTTCTACAAGTATAATAGAATTCAATCTGAAAAACCTCTGTACATAAAACAGGACCTTTCAGGTAAAGAATAATTTAGCTATATTTAGCTATTTTTGACTACTGTTACTTATCTTTTTACTTGCATTTCACCTTCAGGTAACCAGGAGAGTGTTAGCTGGCTTTTCCTTTTGGGTCAAGATGTTCTGCATACAGTTACAGATTAAATAATAGTTTTCATGTAATGTTATTAAGGTGGGTTACTTAAAATTTGTCTAGAACAAGCCTTTTAATGGATTTTAAAACAGAATTCCTATTATGTATTGATGTCAGTGCCAGAATTCTGCTATCAAGAAACCTACATAAAGTCACTAGCTGTAGGCCCTGGATGTAAACTGCTGTTTATTTTTACAGAGAGTTCTTGGGAGTCCCCAGGGCACTAATCTCATACTGGCTCTTGTCAGTATGTTTCATTCTGGGCTCAGAATAAATAAGAGTATTTAAATTTCTGATAGTTTAGGAAAAGCCTGACTAGAATAAGTTGGATTCTACAAATTTTCATTATTTTCATGAGTGTATATTTAGTTATGTGTATTACTTAATAAATGAGCAAGATATAGGAATTAGCAACACAGAGAATTTGTTGTTTTGAAGAAAGTATTTCCTCATCTTAGTATTTGTTGGTCACAAGATTTTGACACTTAAGTTTTTCACTAAAAATTGCCCTATTGCCATTCTTGGCAAGAGAGTGGTTTGAATGCATATTCCACATCTGGAGAAACAACAGAGATACTTTTTTCTAAGGGTTTTTTGTTGAACTGGCAGTCCCTAAAAAGCTGATCAGAGCATAGAAAGTTAGAACCAGTATCAGAGAAAATAGATTTCTAAGCCAAATACATGTGATGAAAAAGTAATGCCTATAGCAGATTTACTGCTTCTACATAGGATTTGTGTCTCACAAAAGAAAGTTTATTCATTTCTATTTTTCTACAAGCAAATTCACCATAATGAATATCCTCATTATTTTTATAAGGCAAGTCCTCTAACATTTTCACAATATTTTAAAAAAAAATAATAATTTCTTTATATGTTTTAACAGTACTGACAGGTAATAGAACCTTTTCTGAAATAGTTTCTGTCCAATATCCCTGTCAGTATCCAGTTCATCTGTTGCACAACCCTCCATTTGATAAGTGGCCTAAGACTTCTGATTCTTCCATTATTCTCCTTCTTTCACATGAAACATTTTGCTTTCTGCTATTTTGAGCACCACTCCAAACACACAACAAGGTTCTCTCTTTCACTTAACTCTAACCCAACCCCAGACATGGACCCTGTTTTCTGGCTCAGGCTTAGACTAAGACCCCCACTTCTGACCCACACCACAAACATCCTCTGAGCACAAATCTCTTGTCTGTCCTAACTTTGAATGTCCATTTCCAACCCCAACCCAAACACACCTCTAGGCTCTTTCTTTCACTGAACCCTAACTTTAACCCAAGCCCTACTTTCCAGCTCAGTCTGTTTGTGGCATGCGATCCACAAGGGTCTAGCTGACATTCAACAATTTATCCCTTTAATATTGAATGTCTGTCTAGTAATTTGGCAATAAATATTCATCATCTCTGGTTTTCCTTCCAGGGGGTCATTTTTATTTAACTTCTGAGCTGAAAAAAATGTTTACTACCATATCATTAATTATGAACAAAGCTTTGGCTTAACTTGAGCAATAAATAAAACTCAGGTTTGACAATCTGTGAAATCCTGTTAATGGGTATCATGTCAAGCAAGGTTCCTTTAGACTATCTATTCTTGGAGATACTGGTTGTGGCTGCAATTCTTAAAGTATTTTAAAATACACAGTAACAAACTAACCACAGGCCAGAACCTCTAGTAGAGGTATATACATTTATACTTGCATAACTTCTTCTAATTTTTCCAAGGAGAAATTACAGAGAAACTTCAGAAACTCAAAAGCCATGCAATAATTAAGACATGGCAGTATTCACAGATCTCTGAGGGAGAAATAATGAGACTATCAAAGAAATAATGAGACTATCAAAGGCACTATTTAGCCTTAAAAAGATGTCATTGTTTCTAAGGTTAAAAAGTGACTTCTGATACCTATAACACAGTAGAAGCATCAAGGGAGAAACAAAACACATGTTAATCAACTTAATCCAAGTAAAAATTATTTTCATTAAACAGATATGAACTTCCAATTATGAGGGGAAGTGAGGGTAGCTTGGCCATTGCAAACTTCAGAAGTATTTTAGGAAAATTATTGAAACTGGCACCATTTGCCCCTGAAATTTCAGGCCTTTTTTCTTACCAATTTTCATAGCAAAATCACTGCAAATTTATAGGCTGGTATTCTGCATGAATTGTATATAATGTTGCACAGACCTTTAAGGACAGAGTGTTTGCTAAAATTGAAAAAGTGATAAACATTTACTGGTATCTTGGCTAGAGTCATGTTTGCACAGGGAATGAAATCTCTCAGGCAGGACAGCCATCTGTGGTTGGGTAGCAACTGAAGCCTCCATTGGAAAGGAGGCTGATGCAGCTTCTTCAGCTGGATGAGAAGAGAATCTCTAAAGCACATCATTCCTCTTCATATACCCTAAATAAACATAGACCTTCCCTTAAGTAATTTAACTGTATACAAATACTGTCCTGGCAGAAACCATTTCCATTTACAAATGTCCTAGTTGTGTAGGATTTGATCATTTCTGCAGTGGAAACCAGCTAGATGCATCTTTGAGACACTCCACCCAAGATGATAATCAACACATTTAAGCATAAGAATTGGACTACACACAGCAGGAGCTGCCTTAGGGAATTTCAAGAACTGTCAAAAATTCTCACTTGGATGGGCTCAGGTAACAGTCAAATAGCTGTTAAGATTTGCTGGTTTCAAGCTGTCCCACTGCCTCAAGCCGGTCCATATCTCATCTATTCAGACACTAGCTGGGATACTCCTGAACCACAAGAGGAATTAATGAATTAAGTGTACTGGTTGTGCATACAAGAACAGCCCTGATTCCCAGCTGCACAATTGTAAATAAAGAACAAACTTTCATATTTATGATTCACACATAATTTAAGTCCTACAGGTCTTGTCACAGTAAGTGCTCTGTTATTATCAGCAGTGTTTTCCACAACTCTCCAAGAGAGGTTTCCTTTCAATAACCTAAAGATTAAAGAATCCTCTTGAATTCAAATGATCTGTTGAATCTATATGTCTTCATCTAATAGATTTCCATTTTCTGTTATTGGCTAAGTAGTCCAGTGTCCCAGATTGCTCTTCTCCTTACTTAGTAAAATTCTTTTTTTTTTTATCACATAATGAAGATATTTTATGTCTTCACAGGCTCTTTCCTGTGGCAGTACATGCCCTTACAACTCTTCATTTCCTTTCTTTGCATCTCTGCAAAGGGGAAGAACAGGAATAGAAAGAGTCTGGAAATCACAGTCTGGAAATTACAATTAAAAAATGGGTTTCTTTTCTGAATGAGGTTATGAAATAATTTCAACTGTTAAGAGCAAATTAAATTAGCATTAACATTTTCTGATTCTAGCTCTGAGGTGAGGTAGATTAACTGAGCTCCTGAAACCTCCTTCAGTCCTGCATTTTTTTTTATGTGAACAATCTAATTTAACTTATCAAAATCTTCACTTTAGCAATGACAGAAAACAGTGCAACCAAAACATCTTTGGGGAATCCCCAATCTGAGAGACACACATGACTTTTTGGTATGACACTAATTGATACACTTTTTGCATAGACTGGAGGGCCTAACCCTCAAAATTAAAACTCATTGTACACCAGTGGAATGTAGGCTCCGAACTCATTTCAGGGAAGTTCCCAAAAGACATAACAGGATGGCTTTTAAGTTGAAGTGATGGTCATAAGGACTCATGTTCTTAAATCCTCTGGATGCTTTTGAAAATCCTGGCCTTAATTTTCATTCCTGCAGTGTCGCAGTGACATCCAGTGGTCAGTAAGATTACTCTTAAGCTGGGCTCTGACCCTACAAAAATTCAAGGGCATCCTTACCTGCGGACAGTTTATGCTAATGCATGTGCTTCGTGCCTGTAAGTTTTCACAGTACTGATGCTTGATTAAGCATTGACTCAGCATTTGAAAAAGTCAGAACAACTGTCAGAGACAAAAGGAAGGTTCTCCATTTTTTACTATTATGGATTACCCTCTCTCCCTTAACTCCCTGTTTCCAGGATTCCTGCTTGGGCTGCAAACTATTTGAGGCTGCTCCCAAATTTACCTGCTTCCTAAATGCTAATAAAAAGAGTGATTAATCTAATGTTTGCACTGTCACAGCAGCCTGGAAATCTACCCAAGTAGATCTAGACCAAGATAACAACTGAGGGCTTTAGATTCTACACCGAATGTGTAAAAAAAAATTAAACCAAGCAAGCAATCTTGAGTCAACTACAAAACTACTACTAATCTAGGAGTTTAGTCACCCACAAACAGTTTCATCATTATCAGAAAAGAGCTGTGATGCTAAGGGAAGAAACTGGTAAAGTAACTTTGTCCAGAAAGAGAGGAACAAAACCTCTAGGGAGAGTCTATGGTGCAGCAGCAATCAGTAACCAGTCACTAGACGAAAGGGTAGAGACCAGATCAAAAGACTCTGGCACAGGTACCCAAAATGTCATGAAAAAGCCAAGGGTCAGTCTGATTAGCAAGACAGAAAAGTGAGAAGGCTGAGGGAGAAGTTTGAATATGGAGTAGCCTCCCTCAACACCACTGGGGGGAAAAGTGCTGTACTGGGGTAGTACCACTAGGGAGAAGAAAGGCTCAGAAGGAGAGAGTAGGAGTGAAAGACAGAGAAAATTAACAAAAAGTCAGACCCACACAGGGCAGAATCCCCCAAAGGAATTCTTTTAAAACTGTCATGCATGGGGGCGGAGAAGGCCTCAGTTTACACTCTGCTCTAAGACTTAGTAATGTGCCTTCAGAACAAGCAAATAGGGAATACTAACCTGTAGATGGGAAGGGGCTCCAAATATCAAAGATGTGATAAAATAGATAAATCCTCACAATCCTGTGTCAGCAGTTACAACAAAGAAGATGTCCGAAGGAATGAGTGAAGGTGGTTTTGAACTCCAGCTGGCAAAGTGATACTGCTCATGTTAAGCCCTCATCCTTTTCTCAGGCTGACAGCAGAAGCCAGAGGCACTCCATAGCACAGAAAAGAGAGGAAGTTGACAGTGTGATATGAGATTGAAGCTACCAGACATGCTGACATTGCTGGAAAGAAGCTTTATTTTTCCGTAGAATCATAAGAGCACAATCTACACTCCATGCTTATGCAACTGTGGGAATATATGCCTTTATTTACTTTTTAAATTATTTATTATGAAATCTTAGATATTGTCAAAGTTGGGACAAGTGATTTGGTTTAGAAGACATTTCACCTTTACACATACAGGGCAGGAGCAAAGGGTTAGGAAAAACATCAAGGAGACTTAATAGCAGGGTTGGGGAAAGTGGAGTGGAATAGACAAAGGGATGGATTGAACATATGATCTCTGCTGTTGAAGGAAGAACACAGTTGTGATGGTAGATGTTGGATTTGGACTTACATACAGGAGAGGAGTGAAAAAAGAAGATGGAGTGCACACCTTCAAGAGCCTGAAAATATCAAGGTAGGGAAAATGGTTCCATTCAAATGGAGGAAGAAGGGAGGGAAGGAAGAAAACCAGTGCAGAAGCAGAAAGCACAAAGAAACAGTATAACATTGAGAGTGAAAGAAAAAAAAAAAGGAACTTATTCTAAAAAAATACAGATGACTTCAGAACATGAGTAGAGCAAGAAACATGGAAACACATCACAGAATATGTCTAGGTTCATACGGATCTCATAGAGTATATGGTGTTAGAAACTGGAAGATTGAGGTAAGGAA
Source organism: Ceryle rudis (assembly GCA_033439905.1). Lineage (NCBI taxonomy): Eukaryota > Metazoa > Chordata > Aves > Coraciiformes > Cerylidae > Ceryle > Ceryle rudis. The sequence continues at coordinate 30,267 of JAAGNO010012677.1, read as the reverse complement.
TCCTATTTGAATCACAGAATCACAGAATGGTTGAGGTTGGGAGGGACCTCTGGACCACTTGCCCAGGACCATGTCCGGACAGCTTTAAAATATCTCCAAGGAGGGAGATTCCAGGACCTCTCTGGGCAGTGCTTGGTCCCCCTCACAGGAAAAAAAAAAGTGTTTCCTGATGTTCACATGGAGCCTCCTGAGTTCCAGTTTGTGCCTATTGCCTCTGGTCCTGTTACTGGACATCAGTGAAAAGAGCCTGGCTCTGTCCTCTTTGCACCCTCCCTTCAGGTATTTATAAAATTGATGAGATCCCTGCTAAGGCATCCCTTCTCTAGGCTGAACAGTCCCAGCTCTCTCAGCCCTTCTTCATAGAAGAGATGTTCCAGTTTCTTAATTATCTTCTTGGCACTTCATTAGAATCCCTCCATTATGTCCAAGTCTGTCTTGTACTCAGTACCCTAGAACTGAACACACTACTTCAGGTGTGGCATTACCAGTGCTGATAGAGGGGAAGGATCACCTACCTCAGCCTACTGGCAATACTCTGCTTAATGCAGCCAAGGATACCAATGCAGCCAAGGATACCATTCACCTTCCTTGCAGCAAGGGCAAATTGATGGCTGATGTTCAATTTGGGAACCATCAGGACACCCCAGGTTCTTTTCTGACAAGCTGCTTTCCAGCTGAGCAGCCCTCATCATATACTGGTGCCCAGGGTTGGTTTTCCACAGGTGCAGGACTTTGCACTTCTCCCTGTTGAACTTCATCAGGTTTCTGTCAGTGCATTTCTCCAGACTGATGAGGTCCCTCTGGATGGTAGCACCTATCAGCCAATTCCCCTAGCTTCATGTCATCTTCAAATTTACTGAGGGAACACTCTGCGCCATCATCCAGATCAGTAACAAAGGCATTAAACAGGACTGGACCCAGTATCAGCCCCTGAGGTACATCTCTGGTTACTGGTGTCTGACTTCATGCCACTAATCATCTCTCTCTGGGCCTATCTATTCAGCCAGTTTATAATCCACCTCACTTCCCGCTCAGCCAGCCTGTACTTCATCAGCTTGTCTATGAGAATCTTAAAGGAGACAGTGCTGAAAGCCTTACTAAAATAAAAGTAAACAACATCCACTGCTTTCCCCTCATCTACCAACCAGACTTTTCATCACAGAAGTTTACCAAGTTGGCCAAGCATGAATTACTGTATTTCTACCACTGTTATAGACATGCTCTGTGCCTAGTTTACTCACTGATAATATCAGCATATTAATAATTATTCTGCTAAAGAGGGTCCTACATTAATTAACATTTGAAGATATTCTTTGAGATCTTTGCTTTGAGATCTATGTTTTGAGAGTAAATGCTGCTACTCTAGGTATGTAAGAAAAAATGTATTCTGTTTTCAAATATTCTTTATGTCACCTGGATTTATAAATCTTTAAAGTATAAAATCCCTAGAATAGCTATAAAAAAAAGATACATACAAACAATAAAACAAGGATGTAAAACATACTTACTTCTCAGACTTCACTGAACTAAATGCACTTTTACTAAATAAAGTGTGAGAATCAAGGTTTTATCATCACATCTTTCATTTTAGAATACGATATTAACTATTCTTTCTCAAACAAATCTTAACTTTCTATAAGAACATTCAAAAGTGCCAATACTGCCAGTATAATTATCAAGCAGGTATCAATTCAAAGCAGAACAACACTAATTACTCAGAAAAGAGGTAGCACATTTCAAGGTTTGTCAATGGTTCCCAAGTTCCTTGATGCTGCAATACCACAGAGGAAACGATTATTTTGCACTGTAATCACAATTATCTTTGCAAGACATTAATAACTAAACCAATATGCCTTTCCCCCCTCTTCCTTCACATGAATTTCTTGCTCTAAGGCAGTAACAGTAGAATATCAGCAAGAAGCAAAGATTGCAGAGAGAAAAGACTGGATAATGAGTCATGTACTGGCTTGCTTTAGATATTCCTACAGATTTTATCAAGAGAACTTCTCATCCATTTTCAAGGCTGCACAAGACACTAGTGCCAGTGCTTGGACTAAAACTGCAGAAAGCCCTGGTATTGAAGCTCCTACACTGAACTAATAGATGAAAACTCTTTTCGGAAGTGCAGTCAGTTTGGGTAATATAATAAGCTCTTACTGCAGTTCCTGGAAGGAATAGTTCTATGAGTAAATTTGTTGTCATCTCCTGTACTTAAAAGGAACTATTGCTTTTTCCTTCATTCAGTAAGTTCATGTTACCAACTTTCTCTTTCTCACAGTTTCACTTGCTGTCACAAAGACAGGTAAGGTCACTGCGGGGGGGAGCGGGGGGTAACTGTGTATGTTGTAGAAGTTCCCCTCTAGCACTGGCTCCTCGTCTGTGCCTTGATAAAGCATTTCCTCAGGAAATCACTAATTCTCACTTTGAATCCCAATGAAAGGGCTTGGGCTGAAGAAACATGGAGATTAAACTATAATGTTATTTTTTTAGAAAAAAACAGATGCACTAGATAATTACAACAGTGTATTTGATGAAACATGTAAATAGTTTTCATTGGTTTGTACACCTCATTGCAGCCTTTAGAATTGCAAAGGAGATATTTTCTTAATAGGGAAAGAGGAGCATTGATTGTGTAGAGAGGATTGTCCAAAAGAGGTAATAGTCAGACTAAATGACTTGCTGCCACCTATTGACCAAGTACCTCACAGTGTCCAAGGTTTTCAATGATGAAAAAGCAGTAAAATCTCATAGCACAATCAATACATGGAAACTTACTTCTGTGTGACAGAGCCATAATAATTTGTATACACTCTATTCTTGTCTCAGCACACTTCTGATTTTTCACTAAAAGCTAGTGCCAGCTGTTTGCACATTGCCTTTCACTATGTTTTAGATTTAAAACAGCAGCTTCTCCTCCATATCAGAGTATATAAGAGGTGAAGCAGTCTACTTTCAAGGACATCACACTGATGCCAGCTGAGCTTGACAAATGACTTTGTATAGATTTGCTGTTCAAATTCTGTCCTCTTCTCTAAACCAAAAATGTAGTAAACTAGCATCATAGCTTCCTACCCAGAATTATTGCCATGTCTCCAAATTAACCCTTTTTTAAAGTGTTTGTTTGTCAGGGCTTTAAAATAACAAATCGCTTCTTTATAACAAAATTGTCTTCTTGGGATAATAGTCTTAGGCATGATTTCTGATAGAGCAATAGCTCCTCTACATGATAGCAACAGCTTGCAGCAAGAAACATAAGCCCATTCATTCTGGAGATTTCCACTAGACAGATAGGCATTGCTGTAAGAAATTAATTCATTTTTTGTGACACTGAAGTACACCGTTTAAACAGAGTTTTGTTGCTTTTACTATATGGAAAGTAACAAATTAAAAGATAACTATTTCCTTTAAGGTTTGAACAAACAGATTTCTCAGGATACAATTATTCATCAACCAAGCTGTGTTTTATAAAGAGCAAGTTAAGGGCACCATCAAGTTAAGGCATTCATTTGTTTCCAATAAACATTTCTTAAGACAACTGCCAGCTCCAGAAAAGGTGCTCACCAGTCCTCCTGATTCATCTCACCTCAGATCTGTAACTAGAGATGAACAGTCACACAGTGGACCAAACAACACTCATTTGGTGTCAACAACCAAACACCTAAGTACTTATGAATGGTTTTTTCACACTTTTATGTCAGAGATAGTTTCCTGTCTTGTTCTTAGTAACACTCATATTCATCCAAAGTAATACTAAGGTGTTTATCAAAACACAAATGTGTTCAAAAGTAGAGTCTGTCCATTTAAGTAAAGCCTCTGAATCTGTGCACTACTGAAGTCAATAGAGGCAAAAGGCATGAAAAGCAGTATAAAGGAGCAGACAATCAGGCTCAGAGCTCACCAGTCCAAATGCATATTTCATCAACTTTAGTGATACAAATAGGCAAATGCACCACATTTTCTACTGTGGAAAGACCTCAGTGGAAAATAATAATGGTGCATAGTACAAAGGATAATTCAACATCTGAAAAACAAGTATTTCCATCAATCAGAATGGATGCATATTTCTGGATCTTTTTTTTTTTTGGAAACAAGGAAAAATGAGGCTTTATTACTAGCTGTCCCTAAAGTTTAGCAAGTGTTGTTACTCCCTGTCCTTCATGTATGAACACTTGTATGAATCAGTATGAATGTGTGAAACAGGGAGGACTTCAACATTTGGTATTAGCTGTTACATAGTCTAATCACTAAGTCCATAAATCACTTTGCTTGCTGAACTTAAAATGCAGTTAAGGCAGAAACCCTCTTTCTTCCCTCCCACCTTTAAGCTTATGCAGAACACTTCAGGGCACATGGAGTGAATGAAAAAATTTCTGTTGGCACAGTTGTCTTCCTTTCCACCTTTCATCCTGTTCCATACATCAGTGCCTCACAACATCTTTGAGTAGAACTGGCCTTTTTCATTAGTCAGCTGCAAATGTTGCCTTCCCTGGCAAAACAAACGAGAAATTTCCCTCTTTGTAGATGGAAAATTAAGTCTAAATTTCCAGTTCTATAGCACTCTACCAACTCCCCTGATTTTAGCAGACTATAAAACAAGGAACTGAAAGCAGATTTCAGCCCCAAAAACATATGGTCAAAGATGAGCCTCCAGAGATGGAGAGATGCTGTGGTAGCTAAATATGAGTCTGTTTAAAAGCCTCCAAGGGTCCCAGCAAGCAGCAACTTTAAAGAACAGCCATGTGCCACTAAAACAAGCTTGGCAGCCCATACTCACTGCTTCTGAAAGCCAAGACTAGGGTCGCTTCTGGAGAGGCACACTTGGAAAAGAAAGACTCTCAGCTGACAGTCCTAGAAAGCACATACATTTTCTCTCAGCCACCTGAATAGCCTCAAAGGAGCAAACTGCACAGAGAAATCTATCAAAGTATTGGTTTTGATCATGTAAGTTTCCTTCAAGATAAAACATTTCTTATCCAATAAGCTGGACTAGATTTGATCAGCCCATATTTATGTCAAAGATAACAACACAGTTAACAAAATTTCCTGCTTTGGTGTATCAGCAGCTTCCCCTAGAGAGTCAAAAATCTCTCAGTGTTTATGCTACACATATTTGAGGAGATTTTCTTTTTTACTAGGAAGACACAATGCACCCCGGTGTATTCAGAGGCACCGTCAGCTTGGTCTCAGCTAGCACAGTAACATGATCATTATATGACTCATGAAAGATGTTATTTCCTTTCATTTGCTCTCTTCTGAAGTCATTGGCACTATGGAGGTTTCACTGCCATAACACAAAGTGAATCCTGGATTGCCATGGTACCTGAGAACAGTAGGAAGTACCCTTTTATATGGTACTTTTATAGGAAGCCAGCCTGTGCTATATAAATGAGCAAAGGCATGAGGTATAGAACATACACCAAACCAGTTCAGTTCTTGCTTGACAAAAAGCTTAGTTTCTAAGTGACTGGGCTTAAAAGCATCAACACTCACCCTGTGCATTTGCTTTCCTTAGATAATACTAACCAGCATAGCTGTCAAAATGGTTATAATTTAAAGTGAGCATTCAGAATATAATGTTCTATATCAGTACCACTGGTGAGGCTAAACTTTAGGTGATAATTATAATGTTGATCATCTGAGATGAAACTGTATCATAAAAACTACTCAAAAAACAAACAAACAAAAAAAATTAATCTGGAAAACCAAAATCCTTTATAAAACTGTTATAAAGAGAACACAAATATAAACACAAAATATTTACTTAAACCCCAGAAATTTAGCTTCTAAATTTTTTTTAAATTATCTCAAAAATTAATTGCTATTTAGAATACTATTTTTAAATAATTCTTGAATTAATATAACAAAACTGAAATTCTGCATCACAGAAAAAAGTTGGGGGGTAAATAAACATATTGCCTTTCTGAACAGGCTGGAGAGGTGGGCCCATGCCAACCTCATGAAGTTCAACAAGACCAAGTGGGTCAGGGCAATCCCAAGCACCAATATAGGCTGGGCAGTGACTGGCTCGAGAGCAGCCCTGAAGAAAAGGACTTG
>JAAGNO010012677.1:0-24113 GCA_033439905.1 Ceryle rudis | reverse complement strand
GTGTGCTCTTGCAGCCCAGAAGGCCAATCGTATCCTGGGCTGCATCAAGAGAAGTGTGGCCAGCAGGTCGAGGGAGGCGATTCTCCCCCTCTACTCCACTCTCGTGAGACCTCACCTGGAGTACTGCATCCATTGGCAAGGGGGGTTGGAACCAGATGATCTTTAAGGTCCCTTCCAACCCTGACGATTACACAATTCTGGGATTTTTTTTTCAATGAGAGGTGAAAATTTGGTTCATAATGTTCTATATTTGGCAGTCTTTCACCTCAAAATGTAAAATACTGGCTATGCCAGAAAGCTGTTCTGGAAACATTAGTCCCCATGGCTTATATGCTGTGCAATTTATCTTATACTGGACTACCAAGGGATGGAAGATGCCATCCCTCATTTTAAAATATAGTCAAAACATACACAGCAAACACAGACATAAGTGAGCACTAAGAAAGTTCATGGGCCCTTGACTAGATGCCACTAGACTGGATAAGACTGCAATGTACAGCTAAACCTCATATAGCAGAGGTCCAAATTGAAATGAACAATAGCCAAATAATCTGACTCTTAATTAGTATTGTTATCATCCAGCAGTTAATTTATCCATTAAACCTCATTTTTCCAACCACAGAGATGGCTAAAAACTGTAAAGTAAAAATTGCCTAATAAATTAAATAAGCTACAGCAATATTCACTCAGTAATGTATTTGAAGAATTATATTTATCCAGGTGCAACAGACGCCCAGAAGTTGTTTCCAAGGAGTAATGTTTTTAAAAGTATCCAAGTGAATTGAAAGCATTCAGTTCTGAAACTTTTGAAAATGCTTATAGAAATCAAGATACAGCTTCCATGTGTTATGTTGACCACAGGAGTATGGATATCAGCCTACCATGACTCAGTGATAACAAGGACTGCACTGGATTTGCAGATATAGGTTAAAAGGGGCTAAATGTTGACTATTGAACAAAATGAGCTTCATGAGTAGTTCCATTGCAGCTCCCATGTCAGAGTCCTGCCACAAGGTTGTGCTGGTGACAAGGCTCCCAGCAGTCCCAAGCCAACCCACTGTGTGAAAGAAGTAAGAGAGCAGAGAGCAATGTATCCACGTCTCCCATCTGTTAGACACTTCTGGACACCAACCTATTTCAAGTTCAACTGCAAATATGCCTTATGCTTTTTGTAAAGTCTTGGACAAATTAATATTTTGGTAGGCTTTTCACAGACACAAGGCATGCAGCTCTGAGTGGATATTAATCCCACCTATACAAAAGACCATCATATTAACAGTGAAAGACAAATACAGGCAGCAAGAGCCTATTTCCCTCTATATGATATCTGAAACTAAGTTATGTGATATATGCACCAGTTCAAGAAGTGAACTGGCCTTTCTTGGACCTGGTCTGCATGACTCTTCATTACCTGAACCACCAGATATGCTTTCTCAAGGTACACTTTATCTTGTCAATCACCACTGGTGCTAATGCATAGTAAATCTTTTTCTCTGGTTCATGGGAACTGAAGAGCTGAACCTCTAATCCAAGGCTGAATTCTCTCCACTGTCAATGCAGCTGAAGGAGGGACTGACAGATATGGTTGCTCCAGTTAAGCTTTCCACACCTTTTACATGTGAGTCTTGCCTTACTGATACTGTTGGAAAGACAGTTGGCTTCCCAGAAAGCTCTAAGTATCTACTTACAGGCTTCATTGCACCAAGTCAAGTCTGCACCCAGTTGTTGCCAAAAGGTCAAATGAGCTGACATCCAGGTAACGGGCAAAGGGAGCATAACCCAATCCTCTGCTTACCTTCTACTCAGTAAATAGTATAAATACAATTGTAACAAAAGCCTTTTATTGGGCAACAAACAGTGACTTCTTACAGTGGGGCTCAAGGTGTTTATAAGTTTATTCCAGTATGTAGCATTTCTTTGGATGGATCTCATTCATTAATTCCTAATCTAAACGAGTGAAATCCACAAATCCTCTTCTCATCTTGACCAGTAGGTGATTCTTGCTAAAGAAACAGCTCACTCTACTGGTTAATCATTTCAAATGCTCTCAAATGATTTAATGTGGCATCTTGACTTTATTATTTCTCATGGAAGACCTTATTTATCTCAGAGCTAATGGCTGAGAATGATCACACATTTCTTCATTTTCAGTGACAAAGAATAACTTACAGTTGATTTATTTAAGAAATACATTTAAAAAAAAAAAACAGCAAGAACAACAAAAAAAATAATTAAGCACTGAAGTACAAAATATGAACAGGATTTATGGCACAGGAAAATGATGTTCTCTCAAATGAAAAAAAGGAACCACTTGTCTCCAATAGCTAATATAGTGTAAGTGCTATTCAGACAACAGTTGCAGCCTTTCTATCAGTACTAGAGCACCTCCATACACAGTCTGAACCTATATTCTACTATAAGTGCCTCAGTGATTAAAATCCCATAGTTCACAGAGTTGAACAGCAGGAGATTCTGGTTCTGAACATGTAGATAGGTTATCTGTTTGACATCTTACAATGCATAGCAGACACAAATTATTATTCCTTTGGTACTTACTGTCATAAGAGTTACTGCAAAGGCAAATTATTTGGTAACCCTGCACATATGATTATAGCATCATGTTAGAAGCACTCCCATTACAAAAGAAGTGCTTTCTTGATCACAATCCCTTATTTGCAGATACTTGTGACACTTTGTTGGGAGTGGTGACCCACTCAATGGATTGAAAGTTACCGTTCTTCACAGACTGATGGTAAACTTTTTGCACATAACACAGTGATTCTTGAGATACATGAACATATGAAAATATTTTTTTCAGTATTTCAGAAATACCATGTTTTGTTATCTTGGCACTTGAGTAGACAAAAATAGGCTTAAAAGTTCCAGGTCTGATTCTTGGATCAGTCACAATGTGATTTTAATTCTGTTCCAAAGTGGCAGCTAAGAACTATTTTGGCTTACAGGGAGAAGAAGAAACATGAAGAGAAAAAGAAAAGAAAAAAAAAAAAAGAAAAACCAAGTTGCTCTAGTTTACAATGGCAACAACCTCCAGGCAGAGCAGTTTAGGGGCATGACTAGGAGGTAAATGAATGACACCTATATCCAATGTGTCAGGTACATCAATATCAGCTCTGCCACACCTGAAAAAGGAACTCTCTGAACTGGCCAGAAATTCAATACCATTCAAGACTGATTTCTCAGTTACATGCCAGTACCTGTCATGGCATCATTTAGCTTTGTAACACCATGTACTATTAAAAATATACACCTACTTAAATCAGATTAATCTTTGCTGTAGTCCCTGTCATCAGGAGCATAAAATAGAGCAGGTAGATGGGAGAGATGAAACACGAATTATTGCCTGCCCTTAAAAGACTGGTGGATTTGACAGGAGCAAACCAGTCATAAATGAACATATGACCATTAGATTAGGAACACTGCTGAAAGTTACCTTTAGGTAATTAGTACCATTGTTAAAAGAGCTTGAAAAGTATCCACAGCTTTGACCAAAGGGAAAAGACTTATTTGCCATTGCAGATAAGAGGCAGAGAGCATGGTCTTACAAGTTCTGGGTCAGTATGGAAGCAACCTCAGGTATAATGCTGAAAAAGTGTGGATAAAAAGCATTTTTTGTAGTCTCAGAAAAGGTGCATGTACACACATATGTGTACATGTATGTGCACACACAGGTGTTTTGAGGCAGGGAGAAATACATCCTCTAAATTATGTTTCCAAGGTAATTCATTCCTAGTCTTTGGGATGCTACTTTCTCCTAACTGTAACTTTCCCAAAGGACATTAATCTCTCCCAGGTGGCTTTTCACCCTAGAGGCCACTTGTTGTGTCTTAGCATTCACATAATAATATTTTCCTGCACTATCTCCCAGCAATTCTAATTGTTCTTTCTTTTTCCCTTAATTCTCATTAAGTGATAAAAAGCTTTCTTATGCAAAATGTCATACATATCAAATTCAGCTCAGAAAAATAAGAAAGGAGAGAAATTATGATAATTCAAATATTCTTCAGTACTATAATTAATTATACCATTCTGTTATATCAGTGTGTCTGACTTTCCAACATGGACCTGTATACTAATGGAGAAGGCTGGAAGACACTTCAGGAATAGGCTGAGTGAAGAAAGAGTAAGAACAGCCACTGCAATCTAAGGAAGCCACAGCACTTAGCACTTCAGGTGGTTGTTACCAACACAGCCACTGTGTACTCTGACCCCTTCTCTGTCGATGGCAGATCTTCACTAACATTGTGGTCTGCTAACTTGGATGATGACAAAAATCCCTCTAGACTACAGTGAAGTTTTTTCATTGTCACTACTTGGTAATAAAACCTAGAGAAAGGATAAAAAACAGTCTGTTTTCCGATTTTGACTAGTGGGAAGATGGAGTCTTTGCTTTCTGTTTCAGTTCTCAAATGCATCTCCTTTTTCATTTGTAGTACAATTTTTGTTCTTGATTTAGAAGAACAAAAGGAAATCAGATCTTGTTTCTAAATATCTCAGAGTACTTTAGAAATTATATATTCACTATCATCATCTGCAGTTCACCAATGGGGAAGCTGAGGAATAACAGGGGGACGTGATTTGCCCAAGATCCCAAACACTTGGCTTGGTACCAAGCCAAATCCTATCACAGCAGCTGGGGTGAGACCAAGAACCAGCACGGTAGGTGTACAACCTGTATTTGCAACATAGTGGGACACATTTGCTGGATGGTGTTCCAGCATTTAGTTTGCTTAGACCAAACACAGATAGGGAGGATAGGTGTTCATATTGCTCCAAACAGCCAGTGCCAAACAGTCCCTTTCTTCAGCAGGCTTCCAGACCAAATTCTTCCTTGTCTTGCAGCTAGAACTGACTGCAGTCTATTCATTGACCAGTCAATAATATCAAGACTTTCAAGTCATGCAGATCATGCATAATATGTTTTTTAAAAGCACACTGTTTAATCTTAGGAAGGTTTCTTTAAAATAATAAAAATATTATTGCTTTATTGAAATGTCACTGGATGACAACAGTGTACATTTATCTTTCCTTTTTGATCAGCTTTTCCAACAGACAGATGCCATAAAGCACTACAAGATTCAATGCTTGATGCAGAATTGAACACTGAAAACATCTCACTCTCTCCCTCTTGTTCATGGAAGGGATTTGCTTTTTGAGGCCCTTTTTTGAAGGGTTGCTTGCTCTCCCACTTTAGTAAGACACTGTATATGAACCAAAGCTTCAAAGTGCACACAAGCTCCTGAGCTTTGCTCTTTGTTTGGAGTGTGGAAGATGGACAGATGGCTATGCAGATAGAAAGATTTTGTAGAAGCTTTACTGTGTAACAGACATTTTAGAAGGGAGAGTGATAATAAATGATGCAGCACATGGGACAGCAAGCAGAAACTCTGGTTATATTTCATGTCATGTTCAAAATGAATCTTTATTTCTGAAATGCTTGAGCTATATAGGCTTTATGGGGCATGATGACTACAGCAAAAAATGAATTGCAGCTTTGCATGTGCGGAGAATAAATAGCCTGAAAAAAGAAACATATTGAAATGTTTCAAGCAGTAAATTAATTACATTTTCTAGCTTCTTATTCTAGGTCAAATTATTTTACTGTGGAATGACCAGAGGTACAGCTACCACATCATTCTTTTCAGATTTACTACAACAGCTAATACCTGTGAGACAGTAAGATTTTGCTCCTGAATGGACTTGACACAGATTTTCTGTTCTCCAAGACCCAAACCACCTAACAAGATATCAGGGGTGGGGGGAGGAGACAGAGTTTCTCAGCAAATTTTCTAGCTTGGAAGAGATACTGAGAAGCCAGTAATCAAGAAGATGTCTGAATTGAAATGTAGAGTCATTGAGACTCCTGCTTTGAAAGCAGCTTCATCATAGAAGCAAGAGAATGACCCAGCAAATCTGAGCAGTTTTATAGTATATTTAGCAAGTTACTGAATGTTTATCTCAATGGATACCATTCACAACGGACAAGCCCATGGTCAGTGGCTTCCCCACTGTCAAGTGTCTAATCACATCAGCCTACAATGTCAGCTCCAGACAGGTTACTTTTATCAAGACACTCTGGCAAAGAATGGGAAAGAAAGAAGACAAAAGCACAGATCCAACCTACATATTATAGGTTTCAGCAGCAGCAGCCAAAATTTTTTATTCTTGCAGTTTTCTGTGTAAAAAATAGAAACAATGTTTTCAGTCATGTGTTTGGGTTCCTGGTCCTAGGCTGATTTTAAATTCAGCAAGTACAGCCAATTACAAGAGATATCATGTCATGAAGTTTTAGCTTGGTTGCACAAAACAAATACAAGCAAGGAGTCTAGAACTGGAAGTGTGATCTTTTAAGGCTTTTGAGAAAAAAAAAAATGTTGCTATAATTTTGACAACATAATTTAGAGGCTTTTATATAGAGCAATCTACACCTCCACCCTTTTCCACCTCACCTCCCCCTCTGGTATTGTCTTGCCTGTCAATTATTGGAAGAAGAGCCTGTTCTTTAAAAGGCTTTTAAATTATTAGAAATTATTTGGAATATCATTTAAAAGCTCTTGAAAGAAAGAACACTACCCCCACACATACACACAGCAGAAAGTATTTATTTGTATTGTCAATTTAAATGTGCAGAAATAATGTGAGAGTTCATCCACCTAACAGTATCAAGGATCATTAGCTGTGCTGACCTTGGGTTTGAGCTGACGGTTTACAAGGTAAACCCAATGCTCCAAAAGTCCAATATGTGACATCGCGATGCCTGTTTCCTTTGTTATCTATAAAATTGTATAGAAAGATTGAGGGAATTTGGGTCCATGACAATACAGTAAGCAGAGCTGCTGGTAATATATGCATACCAGCAAGCAAAGCAATGCTGCTGCACCATTTTGCCAAGTAAGCAACTTTGTTGTTAACGTAGGGTTTGTTTGCTCTGATACATAACAGATACATTCAAGTTCCTTCATACCATCACTCTGACTGGCACTGAAAGATATTGTATTATAAATTTTACATTATAATAGTGTTTACTGGCAGAATAAATTGCATACCTGTATTGAAGTGATGGAAAAAAGACATCACTCATTATCACATTCAGCAGCATGCTGAATACAGCAGTGAACAGTGATAATCATGCCAGCTAAAGCAATTTTACCTATGAAAAGTTGTTCAGACATAAGCGTGAGAGAGTGCTAATGTCTTACATGAAGCATAGCTACTTCTTACTTGTTTGTGAAAAGAACCTTACAATTCACTGATAACTCACAAGTTTCCTAAAGGCAATATATATTAAAGGTATAAAAATTATTTCTCAAATTTCTTCACAGACCTCTGTTATCTACATAATGCCTATCTTACATTATGTCAGCTGCTGTTATTTCACCTTTTAAGTGGCCTCACACAAATTAGAATAAGCATTTGGTTCAAATGTTGTTATACAATTCATTCCCAGTCCCTCTGGTCTCTCCTGAAACAGTTTAGGAGACATTGCTCTTCTCCAGACAGATCCTTGAGAATCTAAAGGTTCTAAAGAACCCCTGAAGAATTTTCATCTCCAAATTTAGCCTTCAGTGAAGCTGGTGGGGGGGAGAGACGATTCATTTTTCTTCCTTTAAATTTTGTTCTGTCATTGTTAGTGTCCCTAGATGACTACCTCTGCCTACAGTAGATACTTAGGTTGGGCTTCACCACCAGCTGGGACACATTTTTTGTACCAACATGTAGGACTCTACAGATGAGTGTCTGAGCTTCCAGTACAGTCCATGCAGGTCTAGTCAGTGGAGCCTAGGTGCAGTTCATCCAAAGCAGGTAATAGAGGTACCTTAGCACAGGCTGCCTGGCCTCCAACTGCTGAAGGAACTATGTCTCTCTGGGGCCTCTATCATATGTATCAGTCTCATGCAGAGGGCTTCAACAACCTGGAGAGCCTGGAATAGTTCTCAAGGCATATGGTTAGGCAACTGAATTAGGTCTTAGACCTTCAGTATCCATTGCAGAAGCCAAGGCACCTCCTCACTCACACACTGAGTCTCCCCCTGGAAGCTGAATCCCATTCATAGCCTCAGTTCACTATCTAGCTACATCTTGGAGTTAAGTATAATCAATTACGCCATATCTCTCCTCCAAAGCTTTTAGGACACTGTTCCCATTGTTAGTTGGAACTTCATGCCTCTGACGATCTAGTCCCTAAAAGGCCTGCTATGTCTGTGGCTAGATTTTGTTAGCAAAGAGTAGGAGAGCAATCATAGTTGATCAAATTATCTCTGTTTAACAAAATACTGAGCAACTGTGGAGCCACAGGACTATTTCATATTCACCTTGCAGTTGAAGTAGGTGAAGTGGGTGCTCAGCCCAGAAAGGAAGGTGCAGTATTTCTGAGGAGGCACTGCTGCTACAGAGAGCAGAGGGACAGAGGGATGCAGAAAGACAATATGGTAGCTCAGGCTCTGCCATGCTTCTCTACTGTCTGAGTGGAGTAGAACCTGGGACTAGCAATCTCATTTGCTAGTCATTTGCTAAGGAAGGGATTTTTGGAATACAAATAAGGTGATATCAGAAAGGAGATTTCAAGGGTCTCATTCCACAACTGAACATGGATCTATAAGTGCCAGCATCTTCAGGAGGGTGTTGTTGAAATTAAACAGATGGAAACATAGCTCTTGTGAGGTGTAATGAGCAGATAATAATATTCCCAACTTTGCAGTTCTTCTAAATAATATGGAGGGATTATTAAATATCTCTCAGATTTTCTATATTCCAGCAGAGGACCCTGCTATGTGTTGGCCAATATGGCAATCTGACACCTCTTAAGAAAAAAAAAAAATATTTTTCACAAATCAATTTGTCCTGTTTCTTCCAAAAGAATGATGAAGTGGGAAACCAGAAAAAGACTGGTAAATAAAAGCAGCACTGTTCTGTGAATTTCCTTTTACTTGACACTGATGGAGAAAAAGGTTGAGTGTTTTCAAAGATTGATGATTTTCTTCTTCCCCCTGCTCAAAGGACACAGCCTTCACTAAAAAGGCCATAAGACTTACATTTCTCAATTCAAATACTGTGGTTCAAGACAGTTGCTGGTCCTAATATCAAGTTTCTGTTGACAAACAATACAAAGCATGGCACTTCTGTGTGACTGAGTTGATGTTCAACACAGAAACACTCCTCCACAGAATCACAAGACAGACTTGAAATTAAAATAATTTTCAAAGGAAATTGTAGGCAAAAAACAAAAGGAGATAGATTGAAAATTGGAAGTAATGGGAAAATAAAGATGAGGTGTTAGCACTACCTAATTGTTTTCCTTTTTTTCATAATAAAAATTATTATATCTCTAAATGTATGTCACCCATGCATTTATCTACATTTCTGTTTGTCTATCATTTACCTGTCTTCCATCTGACTGAAAGTAACTACCTATTTGGAAAAGCAAGTTAAATTGTCTTCCTCAGTAAAGGGAGGGGAGAGAGAGAAAAAGGAGAAAGAAAATAGATGAAAAATCTTGGTGTAATCTGAATAGCAATGAAGCAAAAGCTACTCCTTGATGTGCCTATGAATCCTGTAAATGAAGTGGCCCTTGAATTAAATTAATTTAAAATCTGGCAAATATTACTCGGCATGTTTGTCAATGTGCTGTATAATTATTAATTTGTTCATTGAAGCAACTATATAAATAAATAGAAAGCAGAATGACATGATTAAACCAACACTAGAAAGCCAGGGTCAAGGAGCCCTGTTATACAGGGATCTAAATAGCTTTCCCAGGTCCTATTTTTACATCTCCATACAGATCTGCAGGTCTGTAACTGCGAATTAATTGGCACACATTTAGATGCCAACAGAGCTTTTGTATTCTCAGTGCACATTTTGTCTTCTCAGAGTGAGATGTTAGTAATGGAGGTTTTAATATTACCCCTAGGGGAGCACCAGAAAATCTTAACAATTTCCTTCACTAGAGTATTTTCATTAGAGCTAAATGCTGTGCAATTTACATTTGAAATCAGGTGTAGGGTAAGTATAATGCGACAAGACATGTTGCAATGTTAGGGGGTTTTGCTCAAATGTTCCTTATGTATTGCAGTATACCTTCAAAAGATAAGCATGCAATTAAAATAAATATATTGATTTTTAACCACTCCTAATTGAACTGTGATTGGGATAATAGGAGCGCAAAACAGAAATAGGTTTAAAAGGAACCAACGCACAAGATTAAAATATTACTCTATTTAAACAAAAATGTTTCAGACAAAATAGATTCTGCACATCAGAAATTAGTTCACCATAAGTAAATCGGACACAAAACCTTTCCTTTGTAGTACTAATTCAACCTTGTAGTGCTTAAAATGCCAAGACCTCTGCATGACTCACAGGAAGGACCATAAGCCTTACCTCTCCCAACACACACACAAAAAAGAATTGAACCAGTATTAAAAAGAAAAAAAGCATTCATTAATAAAGGCCTGATGCAGAGCTAGAGGACTAGAGCTACAACAGGACCGACATGTAGCCGAGGTTGAATTTTGGTGCTTGGTCCCATATGAAATCCTACTCTGCTGTTGCCCACATCTCCAGGCACCATGCTTTTTCATAGCAACAAAAGAAACTGCACACCTACAACAGCTTCAATTCAATCAGGCCTCCGTCATGCCTAAACCTGATCACAGGATGCATTGTTTAAATGTTTCTCCACCAAAAAGTCCCAATAGGTTCAAGCAGACGAGGATTATTACTGAGGAGAGTCCCTACAGAAAAGAGAGGATTGCAGCACCTGCTTCTTAGCCAGTCTGGAGTCTCCTAAAACTGTTCAAACCAAACCAATGCAGAAGAGACCTGCCAGCAGCAGGAAGAGAGGAGGAAGCAACGATCCTAGCAATCTGCCAGTCTGTAAAATTACAGCCAGCCTCAAGTGCAGCAGCAAGCCACACTGTGATGAAGGAGATCTAAGCACAAGAGGGTCAAACCCAGAAGGCTGGAATGGTTACAGGAATGTCCAGACATGTTCTGTCTGCAACACAGCCCCCTTGGACTGAGAAAAGCACTGGAGTGAGGTAACCTTCTCATTACCTTCTTCCTTACATAGCCAGGCACAACAATACCAAATAATTTTGGAGGTCAAATATTCATCCCACCTTACCAAGCCGTTCAGGTTAGGCACATGGACACTAGTGTCTCTGTAACTTTAATGAAGAAAAGAATGTCCCTACAAAGGGCACTTCAGGTGACAGTGGGGTTAGCTATCCCTCATGTTGTGCCTCCCTCTTGTCACTGGATACTCAGGGGGTCTAAAGCAAATTGGTGCCTGAGGGGAGAGGAATTAAGCAAAGAGGCTCACATCTTGGCTGGATAGGACCAGGTTTTCAAAGCTTAGTCAGTACGCATAAAAAAGGGTTAGCAACCACAGCAGCCTCTCACATGCTCACATTTGAAATTAGGAAAATCCAGGTCCCAGGTTTTCTGCTTTTACTATAAAACTAAGCCTTCTGCTGTTAAGGGCTCTGTGAAAAGCCCTTCATAAATTTTCATTAGAAAACTTACTGAATACACGACAGACTGAAATGGTATAAATGTTGAAGGTATTTCTTCAGTGTAGTGCTTACCATGTAGTAGTAAGAAGGACATGGTGAGCAGTGTGAGCAGTGGGAAGAAAAGCACACCTTGAAAAACTTGCAAATATTAAACAGCAGGGAAAAGAGGGGGAAAAAAAGAGAGGGACTAAGAATAAAAATGTTCCCACTTCAAAAAGTGGAGATGAAGAAATGAGGACTCAAGAGCTCCTGTGCTTTGTAAAGGCTTCAAGATGTTAAATATCTTGCCTCTGTAATATGTAAACAAACAAAACACAAAAAAAAAAAAAAAAAAAAAACAATATTCCAAATAAATTATCAGAAGCTTTTTGGATAGGAAACACAATGAAATTGTATTAAAGCTAATTAAGTAAATGGTAGAACTGAGACATAAAGGTAAGTAATATAATCTAAATTCTTTTGAGATTTGTTAAATAAGTGGTTGCATGTGAAATTGCACTTATATACTGGAGAAATAATTCTTACTCTGCTTTCCACATAGCTCTGCCCACACATAAGCCACATGTCCATCATAATTCTATCTGTTTTTCAGAAGGTTGTTGCAAATATTGACTATGATTTAAATGAAAGGAAAAATATAGTCAGGTTTTTCAAGCCATCTGAAAGAATAGAAAGTATAGAAAGAGGTTTCTTCCTCAGGAAGGAATATCCATTAAAGGGAAAAGAGAAGCCTACTATGTAGATTTCCATTCTTAACTATTTTATGGTCAAAGGCAAAAATGGACATTTCAAGGATAAAATTATTCTGACCTATTCTAGACTTCTCTTTCTAGGTTGTGTATGTAGGAAAACGTGCTAGGTCACAGCTGGAATGAAGGAATAGGGTGTCTCTAAAGAACAAGAATCTAAATCATGCTTTTCTTGGGTGAGTTTAGTGGCTGTGCCTTAAAAGTGGTATTAAAATAACTTGTAGGGAAAAAGAAAACTGCATTTGTGATGTCAAATGGCAAAATTTCCTGGTCCAGGTTTTGAGCTTAGATAATGATTGAAGAAACAACTGAGATTAATTCTTCTGCTGTTTAACATCAAAACTATTTAATTCTTAATGATTACCAATAGCACACAAAAGACAGAAATTCATGTTCAATTTACCTCATTTGAAAGTACCATGAAAACAGATGTGATAGTAAAGGATACATGGAACTTTGGACAAACAGATGCCCTGAACTAAGGATGTCTAAGAAGCATTGTGCCTCCAAAATACCCAACAACACAAGCTTCTTATCCAGGTATCTTTGGCTTACTGCTGCCTTCAGTGTCATCTGATGGAGCTTCTACCCCAGTGAATGCTCTTCATGGACCATTCAGACTTACAGACTGACAGACATCTCATGACCTCTCCACCCAGCAGAGGCCCTGGCTTAAAGACACTATCTGTCTCTGCATGAATAGGAATCAGGAAGGAGAATCAGTCTATCCCACTGTCCACTTATCTAGTCCTTACTTCATCGATTTGTCTTTGTTATGAGACACAGTTGAAAGTCTTGCTAAACTCAAATGGTCTGAAAGTTGACAGGACAGGACAGACATAGAAGGAAACCTCCACACAGTCACTAAGGCTAAATTCTTTGAAATGGCAGCTGATAAGAGAATAGACCTATTTGCATGAAGGGCAGAGGAGACATAAATTAAAAACTGAGCAGAAAGGAGATAGGGTGAGGCATGAGATCCCAAACAAGGCTGAGCTGTGTGCTGCCACTGCTATAAACATGAACTGTATTTTTGCCAGGAGAGGTGGTTTCTGTGGTTGAATCAAGGAACCAATTGTATTAGAGCATTAAAGTATTGGACGGCAGTGGAGACATGACAAGGACACTGTTTGGCAACCAGTGCTTACAAGGACTAAATTTCTAGCTGTCCATCTGCAACCCAGAATGCCATCAACCCCACAGAAGAGTTGCAGCATTCTTGTGAAAGTATGTCTCTTGAAGACATTAACAGCAGGCCTTTCAGTGTCTACCAAAAGCCACCAGGACTGGCTTTTCATAGAGCTCTTGCCTGCTGCTTTGGTTGTAGGATACAAAAGATCATCTTTGTGCACTGCAATTTTGACCCCGAACCACAGTTTGGACTCCTCAGGGCCATAGTAATACACACAAGAAAGAGGTGAACACAGAGAAAGCCAGCACATGCACAACATTTACAGTAATAGACGCTCTTAGCTGTGTAAAGCTATTCACAGTACATTCACTGCACATGCAGCAAACATTACATCCCCAGTAGACCACAGGCAACCATGCCACTCAGCAAGAAAGTGAGAGAAAGAGCTCCCTCCCAGTTGACAGTTGAGACCAGGATGGGCAGTGGGATGTTTCTGAAGCCTGCTGTTCTAGTGGAATATCAGCCAGGGCATCTGAAGCCACACAGGGACCATACCAGATGTATTTCACAGGAGCGGAGCAGAGAAGAAGCACCCACACATCTGCACTCATTTCAACTTGAACATGATTCTTAAGGCTAATGCTTGCTGAACCCAAGTTACTGGGTCCTGGGCTTGTGACACTAATGAAGCTTCTCCTGTAATCTGCTCCCCCTGTAGAAAAGAAGATGTCTTTATATTCATTATCCCACTATTAGACAGTCATGCAGTGTAGCTTAAACCACCAGAGCTCTGAGTAGGGAGAAATGCAGGATTAAGCAAGAACAAGCACCATCTGCGAGTCTCAGAGGCTGTTGCATCAACTTCTGCTTCTCAGGTGCTTCTTCTTCTGCCCAAGTTCAAGGTGATACCAGTCAGCCTAACTATCAACTTGGTTTAATTCCAGAGATATATTATTTTCTGAAAGTACACTGAAGAATGTCTGCAGATGCAGGATGCAGTACTTCAGGTACTCACAAGAGAGGAGAATAATGAGAGAATCACCTCCCTCAACCCACTGGTCATGCTTCTTTTGATGCATCCTAGGATGTGATTGGCTTTCTGGGCTGCAAACACACACTGCTGGCTCATATTCAGTTTTTAATCCACCAACACCCCCAAATCCTCTTCAGGGCTGCTCTTAATCCATTCATCACTCACTGTATTTGTGCTTGGAATTGCCCTGACCCAGATGCAGGACCTTGCACTTGGCCTTGTTGAACATAATGAGGTTTGCAGAGGCCCACCTCTACAGACTGTCAGGCTCCCTCTGGATGGCATCATGTCCCTCCAGTATGTCAGCTGCACCACACAGCTTAGTGTCATCAACAAACTTGCTGAGGGTGCACTTGATCCCACTGTCCATGTGGCCAACAAAGACGTTAAACAGCATCAGTCTCAATACCAACCCTTGTGGAACACCACTCTCCACTTGGACATCAAGTATTTGACCACAATTCTTTGAGTGTAACCACGTAGCCAATTCCTGATGCTCAGAATGGTCCATCCACCAAAACCATGTCTCTTCAATTTAGAGACAAAGATGTTGCATGGCACAGTGTCAAATGCTTTGCATGAGTCCAGGTAGATCACATCAGTTCCTCTTCTCTTATCCACCAGTGCTGTAACCCCATCATAGAAGGCCACCAAATTTGTCAGGCATGATTAGCCCTTCTTGAAGCCATGTTGGCTGTCACAAATCACCTTCTTATTTTCCATGTGCCTTAGCATAGTTTCCAGGAAGATCTCCTCCATGATCTTGCTGGGCATAGAGGTAAGACTGGCTGGCCTGTAGTTCCCTGTTTCCCCTTTCTAAAAATGGGGGTTATGTTTCCCCTTTCCCAGTCACTAGGAATTTCACCAGGTTGCTACAACTTCTCAAATATGATAGACAGTTGTTTAGCAGCTTCATCCACCAGTTCCTTCAGGACCTGCGGATGCATCTCATTCAGTCCTATGGACTTGTGCACCTTTAAGTTCTTTAGATGGTCTCAAACCTGATCTCCTACAGTGGGAGGTTCTTCATTCTCCTAGTCCCTGACTTTGCCTTATGCAACTTGGGCATCCAACTTGTGGTTGGAGCACTTGCTGGTGTAAAAGTGCCTCAGGCAAAAAAACTGTTTACCTCATCCTTCTCCATATCCTGGGTAACCAGGTCTCCTGTTTCCTTCTACAGAGGGCCCACATTTTTCGTAGTCTTCCTTTTATCACTGACATACCTATAGAAGTTTTTCTGTTGCCCTTGATGACCCTGGCCAGATTTAATTCTGTCAGGGCTTTGGCTCTCCTAACTGGATCCCTGTCTGCTCGGACATTTTCTCTGTATCCTCCCATTTACTTGGAGTTTTCTCATTGTCTTCAGTGAGAAGAAGATAGGATCACGGGTGTCTATCCAAACAGTATTTCTGATTGGGAGATGATTAAATATTGAAGCAATTCTAGATAGAATGATTATTTTCAGGGACTTAATATGGCCCATCTAATTAAGGTTAAGTGATTCCTTTATGCATAAGCCCTCTTACATGAGTAACAAGGAGCACACATTTGAGGATAAATAATTCTTCAAGGTTATCTGAAATGTGGACCCATTAGTCAATAATATTGCATTTAGTTAAGTGAGAAATGCTCTTGAGGATATAATCTCCCTTATGGAAAGGAATGTCTTGTATTATAGGCAGGCTTGGTGAGATTTGAAGTTTATTTCATACTGAAAACTGACTTATTTTTGTGGTGTCCATGTTAAGGTTTGGCAGTAACATCTCACCAGTCTCATAAGCCTCATAAGGTGACCAAAAGCCAGTAGATAGGAATGCTGACTAGCAGAGCAAAGGACGCAGGCGAGCTGGAACTGAAGCAGACACAGGGCTGAAATACACCAGAAATTAAAAAAGAATTTGGGAGGCCAGAAGCAAAAGCTGGCTGAACTTGCCCAGACACTATTATACATTCACCCTGCCATCTTTCCTCTCCTCTCTTCTTCCACTGCTCACAGTCCATAGAAGAGAGCAGCATTACAGGTCCAGAACATTTGGAAATGTATGTATGTTTACAGATCAAAATTGAAGCTTATCACCATGTCTAATTCGAGAATAAGCCCAGTTCCTACTTTAAGTATTTATATATTGCTATTTATTAAGTATCATTCATTTTCTTTTTCAATGTAGTTCTAATAAGAAAGTTTAATGAGAAAGAATGGAACAGAAATTCTTGCAATATTGAATATTTAATTAATTGTAAATTTAGAAATCTTTGGTTTTCAAAGACAAAAATATTTTCTCCTTTCAGAAGAAATAGCAGAAAAGCATGAAACTCCCCTTAAGACATTTGAAGGATGAGCTACATTTTTTCAATTAACAATGAAAACTTTGTTTCAATGAATACAGAAAATCTAGGAAATAAAGTTCTAGTTCAAACATCTTTATTTCTTTCAAAAAACAAAATCAACTCTTATTCCAACTTTTTCACCAGTACCATCAAACAACATGACCTCAACTTTGCAATCTGTTGAATCCTCATACTAGAAATACTTCATTCATAGTGAGAAAGAATGATAAAACATTGTCCAATATTTTTCAGTAATGTTAGACTAAACTTTATAGAATGATGGATCATGGATATGAACAAAGTCTATTAGACCTTCTTCCTGTAGATAAAAAGAATAAACTTTTCAATGTCACAAAGGAAACCATCTCAAGTCTCATTTTTAAAGATGGAAACATGCAAATAATAAACACTATAATGGAATCCCAGTACACACCATACTCTTCTCTCCCAGTATGATCTGCAGATATTTTGGTGATCTTCCATGTCTTTCTGGATGATTATTCTATACATTATTACACTTATGATATAGCTCTATATAGGAAGAGTTTAAACAGATATTTTTTTTTTTTGCAATAGTACCTTGTTCATATATAGGAAGAGTTTAAACAGATTTTTTTTTTTTTTTTTTTTTTTTGCAATAGTACCTTGTTCATATGGAGGGGGTCCTTTTTGCTTTTAAAGATCTTTAGTCTAGCTTTAGCCACTTCTCACAAGCACAAAACTTGCAGGCGCATTTTGCAACGTAATTATTTGTGTCTGCAATCTAGTTACTTAGATGTCTGAGTCCCTGATTGCATCCATAAGTCAGGGACTTGGACATCTAAGTGATCTAAATTGCATCTGCAACAATTTGCACCTAAAATGTCAAAAAAGGATATAGCAGACAGAAAAAGAGTTCAGAGATGGGTGATGAGAATAATTAGGGACATGGAAAACCTTAGAAATGAAATAAAATGGAACAGAATTGGACTGTTTACCGAAGAGAAGACATAAAATGAATAAAAAGGGAAATGATCAAAAGTAGAGGAAATAAGGAGCAGGATAGAAAAGATAGGTGAGGTACTTTCACCCTCCCCTTTTATCATAATGCAAGAACAAAGAGACATTTCA
The DNA here is from genome assembly GCA_033439905.1 of Ceryle rudis. Classification (NCBI taxonomy): domain Eukaryota; kingdom Metazoa; phylum Chordata; class Aves; order Coraciiformes; family Cerylidae; genus Ceryle; species Ceryle rudis. The sequence continues at coordinate 6,227 of JAAGNO010012677.1, read as the reverse complement.
CAAAATTTAAGCATGGAAGATTCAAAAATTATACAAAAGGAGACACACTTTCACACAATTAATGTGAAAATCATGGCCACATGACATAGTGAATCCAGCAGGACTCAGCAGATGGTTAGGCACTTCTTTGAATTTAGAAATGGTCAAAAACATTTAAAAGGCAGCAATTTCAAATAAAAACTACCTACCTTCTGGCTTCAAGACTTCAGTTACTATTTTTTTTTTATATTGGAGGGGGTAAATTTTCCTAAGGAGCAGATTAATTTAGACATGCCTGACAGGTTTCCTTGTACCTTCCCTCTGACACATTTAGGGCTGTCTCTGGTTTGTGACAGGTTGTAGGGCAAGGTGGAGCCTCGAGAGAGAGCCACACCAGCTCATCTTATCCTCCTAGGTGCACACACAAATCCAGAAGCCCTTTCAGAAACTGTTGCAGTATACAACCCAAGAGGGTTGTAGATTGGAACCTTGCATCTTTGCTACCTGGGTATTAGGAAATGTAACTGAGAATTTAATGGATTTCATAACAGATTAAGGAGTGTCATTATACTATTTAAAGAACCAGAATGTGAACGACTGCAGGGACATATTTTTACAAGAAAATCTGCACAAGACAGATTATTGGAACAGCCATCAAATAGGGTTGGCTAAAAATATGCACTGTATTCCACATCTAAGAGGAAAGTTGTTAATCTACTTTAGTCTCATATTGGATTTTTTTTTTTCTTTTTTTCAAAAAAGAAAAAACTGTGAGAGGTACAACCCCCTCACAGGATTGCATAATATTCCATAGGCCAAAGACAAATATAAGGAAGAATTCAAGAAAATTTGGAGAGAAAGAGAGGTGGCTAGTCCATTCAGAAGTACACAAAGGAATACATAGGTATTCCCACAGTCCAGGTCACCAGAACACTAACCACACTCAAGTAGATCCTACTATTCCAAGAAAACACAATAAGAAACCAATGCGTTTTCATTATAAAAAATACTTTGCTAAAAAATTGTTCGTCCCTTTTATGAGTTTCTCTGCTTCAATGACACAGCTTACCCAGGCTGGTACGTCCTTTCAGTTTAATTTGATGGTATAGCTGTGCTAGGTCTTCAGCAGGACAGAGTGCCATACACCAAACAACAGATAAAGCTTGGGAGTTAGGAATTTTCTTGAGCTGTAGATGCAGGTTGAAGTCTCAGCTGGGAATAAGGCAGGATGCAACTTGGAAAATGGTCTTTCACAGTCTTAGAAGAGCTCCCTAGAGAGGTCTATGAGATATGACTTAACTGCCTGTCTTTTCAGTCACTATCCCTTGAGCTACTTAAAAAGCATGTAAATGTGACACTTAAGGACACAGTTTCATGGGACTTGGCAGCATTGTTTATGGTTGGACTTGATGATCTTAAAGATCTTTTCCAACCTAAATGATTCTATGATTCTGTGGCATGGTTCCAGGCTTGACCACCAGTAAACATAGGACCTAGAACTAGACTACTTTGTTGACCACTTTGGCCCTACCTGGTTTTCCAGTTATTCTGTCAGTTTTCAGCAATGCTCCTTGTGTGTACCTTGCACCATAGATAGGCTCTGGAGATTTGAATCGGGTCTATAAAATCTAGGGAAAATTTTAGTGCACTAAAAATGTCTTACTCTGGATAGAAATGGTATTCCATGTGCTAGTGCAAATGTAGAAAAAGCCACAAAGATGGACATTTAGGAAATGTAATGCAGGTGGGTAGAGGACTAACTCCAGTTCCCAGCTAAATACAGTCAGAATCCATCTATGGTCACCCATGACCCTGGAACAGGACCCAACAGAGAAAAAAGAGGTTTAAGAGGTTATGATAAGAGAAGACAAAGATGTCCATTTGGCTGAAGATGTGAGGGAAAGAATTACAGAATAGGAAATAAATAAAACAAGATGAATTAGGGGAGAGATTCAAAGAGCTGAACTATACAATCAGAGTAGTAGATAAAGTAAGTGATTTTGACAGGTCCAGGGTCAAGGAACAAGGGAGAGAAGAAAGCAAGCAGATTAAAAGTCATTGCAGTGTTCAACTGCAGCTGAGACAACGGTGGCATAAATACACACTTTAGCTTCTGGAATTAAGAGTTTAGACAGTATGTGAGATGCAGAGACAATCAACAGATTTTGGTAACTGTTTGAATTTCATAGACAAGGAGATTTGACATGTAATACTTACTTCTTCTGATTTCTTCCCCTTTCTGTGAGTGAATAGGTGACAGATTGTTTGGTCAGCTTAAGCTTCTTTGAAACTGAAGGGCCTAATTGACAACTTTCATTTAAAGGCAAGTGTAAGAACCCAGGATGGTTCTTTTGTCCACTGAGATGTTGAATCAACAGCCACGCACTGACAATATGTGTCATAGTCCAAACAAAAGGGTGCTTCCAAGGCTGAGGAATTTGTTCTGATTCTGGGGATGTTTGAAAGTCTGTGAAACAGAAAAGAAAGCACAGTTGTTACAGCAACCTGCAAGGAAACACTAAACACAGCCTAGATCTCAGGAAAAAAAAAAATAGGAGAAAAAATATTCTCAGCTGATTGATGGTTAAAGGGCACTTGGACCTTAAAGCAAGGGAAGAGTCTAAAAACTGTTTGAGAGAATGTTAGTCAGCCCCAGTCAAAAGTGTGCCAGGGGCCACTTTCTAAATTTAACAGCACAATCAAGCTCGGGTGTCAGGAATGCTCTCAGTACTATTCCAAATCACTGGGGCAGATGTACTCACTCTGACCCTGAGTCTGGGACTGCTGTGTATAGATAGGCACGGCTGCAGCTGAATCTGGGGGAGGTGCAGAGAGGGGTAGTTTCCCTCACAATATTTCACTGTGTTGGAATGCAGGTGTCCAAAGTAGCCATCTCTTCTCATATTTTTCCCCCGTCTGTACAGAGACAGAGACTGTTGCCCAGAGAAATGCTGGGCAATGCAAAGAGGAATATGATATAAGTGCTTGGTACATTAAAGTATGCTTGGGCAGTATCAAAGGAGGCACTCAGCTGAGCAAAAATTATGTCTTAAGAAGATTTCAACACTCACCAGTTTTCCAAGCCCCACCACTGGTTTTATCTTATTGAAAGCAAGCAGTTCCCTTCCTCTTTTGGACAGACTTCAACCAGTGCAGTTGCAAGAAAACACACAGCCACATCTGTTTTCTCCATCCTGGTACCAGCAAAGGGAAAGAGCTGAACCCTTTCTTTTTTGCCCTCTGTACATCCCTTCTTCCTCCTCTTTCCTATTTTCTTTTTCTATGAATTCCCATACCGCTTTTGCTTTGCAAGCATTTGTCTTTTCCTTATTATTAAGTATTTTTTGGAAAATATTACCTCCTGTTCTCTCCTCCTCTATCCTTTCATGTTTATTCCTAATGTTCAATAGCCAGCACCAGGTAAATACAATGCAGAGACTTATAGATGAGATAGTAATCTATAGTCCCTTGTAGAGAAATCTAGTATCTAGTTCTCTTCATGCCTCTCTCCTTTGTGGAAGAGTTTTGGAAAATAGGCTTTTTTTCCTGGTTAAAGAGTAAGCAAGCAGCCCAGAAGGTTTGTCACTGAAAACATCTCAGAGAGGAATCAATCCTGGGCCAGGTCTCCGTTAGGCTAGGGAAGCAAGTCTTGAAAATCTCAATGGGAAGAAATGTGGCAAACCAGAATTTATTGCTTCACCTTATCCAAAACAGAAACAGACAACTCAAAAAGTTCCGCCTTTCAAAATAAAGCAAAACCACAAGACATGATTCAGCTCCAGGCAATCATGTCCTTCCACAAGAATTATGTTCGAGAGTACAAGAATAAGATTAGTGGTACAGAGCCTTTCCACCCTCTTTTTTTAAAAAAATACAAAACCAAAACCAAACAAAAAATAATAGACTTTTCCAAATGCTAAGAAATCAGGTTTCATTTCTATTTCTTTCTTTGACAACTCTCAGGAAAAAAAAAAAAAGTAAGCAAAAAGGTGGTTCACTATATGAATTCCACTTCTACTCACTTCCATGTACACATATTGATTGCTTCAGTGTACTTATGTAAAGTGGAATTAGCAGTTTAGGTAGCCACACAGGAACTGTATTTGCCTGAGCCTTCATCTCCCGTTCACTTAGAGAGAACTTTGGACATGCCAAACAAATGCAAGGTCACAAGACATAATTGCGTTTCCCTTGAAGTCAGGGCTTTGTTCCCAAGACCACTGGGCCAACATGGAGGGGTTGAAAGCCTCCTTTGACTTCTGCGAGACAGTTGTCTGAGAGGGTTAAATACAAATACCATTCATCTATCAAGAAAGGCACAGTCAATTACCTATTCAATCCTATCATGTCTGAAATGGGAGAATTTCTAAAAATCAAGTGAGTCAAGTGTAAGCAGTGGCTGCAGGAATTTGTTCTTCCATAGAAAAACTAAGTAGCAAACTGACAGCAGCAGACAGACCTGTTATTGGGAGTCAGCTCCCTCACTTTTGACATACATTAATTTTTCCTCATTTAAGTTTTTTCTCAGCTCTTATTTTTAACGTGAAAATACAGTTATAAATCTTTGGTGCTTTCACTGAGAATGTGAAATAATGCAACAGAAGTTAAAGAGGAGTTTATGCTGCAAAAGTATTTCTGTTATGGAGTTAATTTCATATCATTTTTTTTTCTTCTCAAACTTATAATTTTCTACTGCTCATACATTTTTATGGCCAGAAGTGATTGTTAGCATCATCTAGTCTGACATGCAGCATAGCAAGGGCCAGAGAAGTTCATCCAGTAATTCTTGCAGTGATCCCAACAATTTACATTTGGATTAGAGTATATCTTCTACAAAGACATCCAGTCTTCATTTAAAAACTTAAAAGCGATGGAAAAAAAAAGTCTGCTACATGTCCTGGCAATCTGTTTGAATAGTTAATTAAATGTTAAAAATCCCCAACTTATTTCCAATGTGAATTTCGTTTTGCCTTAACCTTAGTCATTGGGTATCTTTGCCACAGGCGAGAAGCCTCCAGTGGTCCTCACATTTCCCACCACCAAGGTGCTACATGCCTTATTGTTGGGGAATTTTGCATTAAATATTGCTTCACTCAAAAGTTGTTGGTTCATTAGAGAACTACATATGACTTATGGCCAAGTCCCATCCCTACAGTACCCCAGAATGACAGCTGACCCTTACCACTCTCTGTAACAAAAAGTATGCCCAGCCTACACACATAGGAGGGTTCAGCAGAGAGAACACCAGCTCTGCTCCATAAACTAGGCTCACCTCTTGTAATCACACCTCCAAGTGGAGCTGAGGCCCCATCACACAGAAGAGCCTACCTGGGTCCCCTGGAGCAAGAGCAAAGGCAGCTTATGGTTATTAACTCCCAACAACATAGCCACAACCACAACATAATAGATGCTAACCCCAAGGATAAATGCCGAGGGGGACAGAAAAGGTGACCAAAGCAAGAGTGTACCCAAATAACCAAGCTGTGTATTAGAGGGCCATCACACAGACCCAGCTGTCTCCCTGGAAAAAAAAAAAAAAAAAAAAAAAGGCTAAGAGGAAAGCAGGAACTTGAAGCCCCGTTTGCTATTTACAGCTGAAAAATAATGGGGTACCTGCAACCCACTTAGAAAACCAACTTGCAAACAACTTGGGAACCAGCCCCTAAGAAAAAAAATTTTCACCAATTCCATCCTCACATCCTTGTTTAATGTATGGGCATTTCATCTGTAAATTATTTTAGACACTCACAAAGTGGCCCTAATGTAACTGTCATTGCTCATCCTCCCTCCCTGCCACTCTTCCGCAAAGCCTGCTGTGCTACTGTCATGCTATTAACATTCCTCCGAAGTCACGGAAATGCTAGGATGTACCTGAGGCATTCAGAAACCCAGCAGGTGCCTTCTGCAGGTACTGTGCGTCCAAGCAATGCCAGGAAGCCATCATAAACTTAACACAGTAGTAAGCTATGTAATTTTTAGATAACAGCTACTTATATAAGTGCAGAAATTGCTACATTTTATATGTAAAGATTGCTCACATTCCAATTATGGACCAAGACCCAGTGCATACAAATAATTAGTATTTAGAAGCAATACATTATTTTTTTCCCCTGCATGCCACTCTGTGATCTGAAAATGCTGGTCGATTCCTAAGTTACTTTACATGCATCTCTGGCTCGAGAGCAGCCCTGAAGAAAAGGACTTGGGAGTACTGGTGGATGAGAAGCTCAACATGAGCCAGCAGTGTG
>JAAGNO010012676.1:0-23395 GCA_033439905.1 Ceryle rudis | reverse complement strand
AGAAAGCATTATTTGGGGGGGGGAGAGAGAGGGGGAAAGAGGAGAGAGAGAGAGGGAGAGGAGGCGCGGCACCCGTGCTGCGGCGCACGCCGCCACTCACTGGCCATTGCTCCGTGCGCCGCCTGCATCGCCCCGCGGCCGCCGGCTCCTCCCTTCTAGAGCCGCGCGGCCCGCTTGCGCGCACGCACCTTCCGGGAAACGTAGTCCCGGCCCCCCGGCAGGGCTGCGGCCGAACAGGCCGTCGAGGCGGCCTCGCCAGCTGTCTGCTGCGGCCACCCCCTCTCCAGCAAGACCTTCAGCGGCGGGATTTGTTTCAAAACGGGGACCCTGCACTGCTTTTGAAAAGCCTGATCCGATTTCACAGCAGGTCCCCCTGCGGCTTTACTGACGGAGCGGCGCGGCCCACGCTGGGAGCAGGAAGGAGCAGAGGGAGAAGCGCGAGCCCCAAGGGTCGCTGAGCCTTCCCCCTGCGGAAGCCCAGGGGATGGCGCGGAGCTGGAAGCTGCGCTAGTGCCTATTCAGCACCTGGCAGAAAACACAGCTGCTCGTCTAAACCCCTTGCTTCTCGTCCACAGTTGATGTGTTGACGTCGCGTTTTCCCAGCCCTGCGGGTCTGTAGCGCTCCTGTGTTTTTGAAGGGCTCGTCCCAAGAGATTTGCACCAGTTTACAAGTAACTCACTCACCTGAGGTACAAACCACTGTTAACTGCCATGCTGTTATTGTTACTAGCTTTAAACACTGAGTGCTCCCCTTAACACAGAACTTTGCTGCCTCATGTCTATATATTGTACAATCCTGTCCTTTTCAAAAGCATGTTTGTTGAATCAAATTCATATCATGTACAGGCAGTACTTCTCATGCAAGACTATCTCCACAAGTTGAAAGCACATGACAGCGCAAGGGGCAAAGATAAAATGTAACCCAGAGTTCTTTAACATTCACTTTATGTGAAATGTGCAGAGATAGCAAGGATGGGAAGTACATGACCACCATAAAATACACAAGCACCACTGCCTGCAGTGGTTACAAACCTTCCCTCAACAGGAAAACTGTTCAATCTGCCCCTTGAAGCAGTAATGAAGCACCTCATCCCACACTGACCAAGCCAAAGGACGGCTGAGTATGGACAACTGCAGATGAAGAGGGGATGGGGCAGCTCTCTGGCAGCCCTCCCTTCCTTTTACATGTGTCCTGGGTAGTAGAAACAGCATATATGAACTTCTACATTTTTTTTTTTTTTTCCAACAGCACACCTTGCAGGCCTCAAGGGGCAGAGAATCGCTGTCTCCTGAGTACTCAACAGGTTTGAGGCAGAGCATGACATAAGAGATTAAGCAGTGAAACAGTATCATCCTTTCAAAGCAAAAAGCACAGGCTAAAAATCCAGTCTTTCCTATGGTTCAGAAAGAGGCAGTGTATTCTTCAAGTTTCAAAACAAGTATCTGAAAGCACTAAATACACCCAAAAGAGTAAATGAACTACTATCACCCCCCTCCATCCCCAAAAGGGAAACCTTTTCAGCCATTCCATACGCAACACCCATATTGAAAAAGATTATTATTTTACAGTATCACAAGTTTTGAAACTTCAGCCAAAATCCAGTTGGAAGGAAAAGCTACCAACACTGCTGAGATCCGCACGTTAAGGCCTAACAGGAACTAAACTGACAGAACAGCAAGCAATCTTTACTTACAACTGGAGAAGGCAATGTAAAAAACCCAGCATCTCCATAGCAGAGTATTTTTGGTGGGTAACACATGTAAAAGTTGTGTACAAATTCTCGTACAGACCAGAATGTAAAAGAATTTGTGAGATAACTGAAGAGCCATCAGTGAACACAGAAGCACTGACCCTGGCTATGAAACACAAAAGTATGAGCTTCCTTTTGGTAGGAAAGCTTACTTTGAAAACAGTGGGGTTTTTTTCCTGATATAAACCTCATTTCTATCATCAAAATAAATAAAAAAATCCCAGCAACATAGCAGCTGTTATCTTACATTCCGTGATATAGACAGAAGTGCCTGGAAAATAAAACAAGAGCCTGCAAATCTCTGTCAAATATTTTTTTTTAAATTCACTGAAGATGCAAGGAACAGGAAGGGGCATACTGACTTTTGATTTTTCTTTTCAAAAACTGTCACTCCAGTACTACAACTAGGTTTTCTGCTTAGCAATACAACTTTTGTAACAAACACATAATGTACAGATACGTGCACTATGAGGCAAAAGGAGTCTTTAAATTGTGGGTAGAAATGCACAGAACACCATTAAATTATTCATAGTATGGACTGAGCTTTGTAAGATACGGAGTCTGTTGATAATTGCACATTGCCTTAACAATGACAAATAATTAGCCTCTTAATGGCCTGGATTATACATCTCCAAGCAGAAGAAATTTAAGATCTAGTTTACTGTAGATCTAAAAGGTCTGTATTTGTTGTCCTCAGAGAAGCAGACACATTAACTACGCTCCATATTTAATATCCAAATACACCTGTTGAACAGCTGAGTTTACTTTTCTCAACCCCCCCCACTCCTGTCCCTCAATGACCAAGAGAAATGTGTCATATCATTTTATCAACATTTTCAAAACAGAAAAATATGATGCTGAGAAGTGTAGAGTTTACACAGAGACCCGTTCTATACTGTGACCATTTCTTAACTCATTTTGACCTTTCTACGAATGCTTACTGTGGCTTACCAAAAAGTATTTAATGAAACTGGTCTAAGTCTAAATTCCAAACCACTTAACATTAAGATGTCACTGAGAGTAGATCCCTATGATCCATTATCATCTTCTTCCACTCCAAAGATCAAATTCACTTCCATTTACAAAACACCTTTAGGAAAAATGGTTAATTGATTCAGAGAATTCACACAGTATGCAACTAAATACTTTCTGACAGAACAAATTATGTTCAAATTGTACTGGTTTATTTACAACTGTAGTTTATAAACAGTAACACAAACATCTTTACATGAAAAAAATCTCATTGCTGAAGTAGGCACAGAGTCAGAGACTCTTCCGGATATTTTCAGAAGGGAGGAGGAAGAGGAAAATGTAATACAACAGCTGCCGGGCAAATCTATAAATACATGAGCATTGGCCCAGGTGCAATTTCATGCAAATATCTTCAACAGTTCAAGTTCTATTGGTGTTTACTCAGATACTAAGAAAAAAAAAAAAAAAAAAAAAAACAGAAAAAAAAAGAAAAAGAATTAGTTCCAGAATTAAGGTGCCCTAGCTTGATTCCTAGTAAAACAACTTAGAAGGCAAACAAAAAAAAGTTCTCTTAAGTTAGTCTTCAGTTGGGAAACAGTCAGCTTGTGTCCACATACAGTATCTTGGTTGCTTCTTCTTTATAAACTGTTCTCTACAAAGTCTTTAGTTATTAACTCTCCAAGGCATCCAATACTTTCATGATCTGTTGTTTTATGGCTTTGGTAGCATCACCTGCATTTGGAATCAAATACCTTAAAAAAAAAAAAAAAAAAGCAGAAAAAGCCATCATTAATTCACTATAAAATTTCTGAGCATAAATTACCTAATTATTCTTTTGATTGCTGATGATACTAAACTGGGAGGAGTGGCTGATACACCGGAAAGCTGTGCTGCCATCCAGCGAGATCTGAACAGACTGGAGAGCTGGGCAAAGGCAAACCTAATAAAATTCAACAAGGATAGGTGCAGAGTCCTACACCTGGGGTGGAATACCACCATGTACCAGTACAGGGCTGGGGGGAGACCCACTGGAAAGCAGCTCCAGGGAGAGGGACTTTGGCATCCTGGTGGACAATAAGCTATCCATGGAACAGCAATGTGCCTTTGTGGCCAGGAAGGCCAGTGGTGTCCTGGGGTTCATAAGAGTATGACCAGCAGGTCGAGGGAGGTTCTTCTTCCCTTCTGCTCTGCCCTAGTGAGACAACATCTGGAGTACTGTGTTCAGTTCTGGTCTCCCCAGTTCTAGAGGGACAGGGAAATACTAGAGAGAGTCCAAGGGAGAGCTGCAAGGATGATGAAGGGACTGAACATCTCTCTTATGAGGAGAGGCTGAGAGCCCTGGGGCTGTTTAGCCTGGAGAATACTGAGAGGGCACCTTATTAATGTTTACAAATATCTGAAGCGTGGGTGTCAAGTAGAAGGGGCCAGTCTCTTTTCAGCGGTGCCCTGGGATAGGACGAGAGGTAATGTGAGAGGTAAGGCAAAACACAGGAAGTTCCACTCAACATGAGGAAAAACTTCTTCACTGTGAGGGTGACTGAGCACTGGAACAGGCTGCCCAGAGAGGTTGTGGAGTATCCATCTCTAGAGACTTTCAAGACCCATCTGGATCTGTTCCTGTGCGGCATGCCCTAGGTGTTCCTGTGTTGGCAGGGGGGTTGGGCTCTATTTCCAGAGGTCCCTTCCAACCCCTACCATTTTATGATTCTATGATTTTTCCTCTGGCACAAACTAGAAGGAAAGAGGAGCAGAATACGTTAAAATTAAAAACTACTGAGAAAACAGCATTTATTTCCTGTTTATACTATGAAACACTTCCATTGGTGAACTTAGAACTGTTGAGGAATACTTCATGGGCCATCCTGGGAAGGAAATGTTCTTCATTAATTGATAATGGGATAGATCAGGCAGTTCAAGATCTGCACAGATAGCACTGTCTGACTGAAGCACAGCAGTCCTGTTCTGCTTTGATTTTTAATTCCCATAGATAGCTCTAGACCATTTATTTACGATTCTTTCCCTTCTGAATTCGCTCCAGTCAACAGGGTAGTGATGAAGTAATTCAACAAGAAGCAAAGTTCTCTGCAACATTTTAGTTTATCTTTCTCTGACCTACTACCAATCTAATTTCATTCTAAGCAGCCAACAGGCATACAACAACTTCCCTGGTTAGCCAGGGAACTCATCTCTCACTACTTGTGAAAACAGATCACCCACTGCACGCAGTTCTCCCCAAGGAAGAGGATGAGAAAATGGCAGTGCCAGGAAACAACAGGCTACACCAGTGGAAAAAAAAAAAAAAAATACAACCATCCCTTCGACTTTTCCCTGGTCTTATGCATGCAAATGCCAAGCATGGCAATACCTGACTTTCAGGAATTAGGTTTCAGGGATTCAGAGTTTTGTGATTATGCTTCTGAACTCCTGGAACAGTTAAGAGGTCTCAAAAAAGATACCACAGAAGACAGACCACTCTCTTAAATCCTACACTTCACAAATCCATACTTTAGGCTGAAGATAGCTGTCCACTTCCTTTTCATTTAAGACATATTATAAAAAGAAAAAACTTGCACAAATCCCATTCCCAACAACTGTTCTTGCAGACCATGGACTTCCTCTCTGCTCTGGGTCCTATAAAGTCGCTTCATTCTGCTGGCAGATCTTTTTCTAGTTCACATCTGAATTAGCTATTCCTACACACAAAACATTACTTTGAACTCAGTTCTGGGAATTAGAGCACGTCCCTGATTCCCAGTTGACAGCATTTTGTCTATCATCACTACTTCCATTTCTGCTATTGAGGTGGCTTACCTTTCAACTGCCAAAATTTCTATGCCTGAAGTGTTGCTATTTCCATACTTAAAGGTGATCAGTTCTGGGTGTTTCTTCTTGGATGTGATTTTGACTACAGAGTTGAGTGCCTGTCGAGACTGTATATAAGCCAGTCCCTTTCGTGATGGAATCTCTCTCAAACAGTACATATGAGTTGCTGTTACTAGGAGATGACTTGGAGGAAAAGAAAAGTACAAATTAAATTTGATAATGAACTAAGTATCAACTATTTACAAAGCTTAATTCTACAAATAGGCTACATGAAGAGAGCTAGATAAAACAGTCCCCAAATCTAAGACACAGTTTTAATACCTTTAAAATCTGTAAATTAGAATTTAAAATCTGTCTACAAAATAGTTCAGATTTTCCTTGAGTACCGTGTCATAGCCATTTTTGAAAACAAGCACGGCATCCTCAACAGCATACAAAACCAGAGCGAGCAGTTAATTTCATCACCTCAACACAACAGCCATGAGTGCTATCAACAAAGACCACAACCACCGGTAGTGTGTCAGGCCATGCACAGAGCGGGGGAAATCCCTCCAGCCTCTCTCTCATTCTTCAATCATACCCAATCCCATCCCTCCATCTACAAAGCAGCAACTCTACATGTGGAGGATTCGACCTAACCTAGAAGGAAGTGCCAGCACTCCAAGTCGTACAAGCTGTAGAAGCACTAACGTTGAGACGCTGACCTGCCAGCTCAGTTCAAGACCCACTTCTGCCTTCTTTGTGGAAGGAATCCACGGTTCAGCTAGTGGCTGGAACACACTAGCTGAGTTCCAACTCAGTTTGACAAATCATACTATGACAGTTTACTAATCATATACCATATAATTCTAATGGGAAAACAGACAAAATAGAAGACAAGAACAGACAACTATGCAAGAGAAAGCCCACCATAATTTTCTGTTATTCGAATTCAACAGGAGTTTTACTCTTTGGGGTAGCCAAAATATAGCAAGCATTATGTTCTGCTCTTGCATGATTGACAAAGTCAGTTAATATTATGGGCAAGATGGGTGTGTAGTACAAGACACAGAGACAAACAGACAATAAAAAACCAGAACCACAGGTAATTTGGTCTACCTGGTCTTGAAGAATAAGCCTAGGTATACTGAGAATGTTTTTCTTAATATCTTGTTTTGCAAAGCAAAACTTCAGACTAGGTTTTGTACCATTCTAGAACATTGAAAATATAAGAATGCAAATATAGCGGTAACATTTTGTTATAGGTTGTTTCACACCTTCATTTCCTAGTTTAATATGAGGAATAATTTAACTGCCCAGACATTTTCATTAAGCTTAAAACTAATTCCAGTACCTGGGAAACATATGTCCATTTTCTTTTACTTCATTACAGGGGAAGTTATACTTCACATCAGGTTTATTTATCCATGTTTGGATGTTGACGACTTCTTTTCGATCATCATCTGACATTGAGGAGCTATCAATTTCATCTATTTTGAAGTGACGTGGTAAAAAAAAAAATAAATTTGAGACATCAAAAAACTTTTCAACTCATTTAAACCCACAGCAGCTACACTGGTTCAAATCAAGGTCCACCTAGCAATAAGCAATTGTTCAGAGGAAAGAAAGAAAGAAAAAGGCAAGCATATCTGATATTTCTCTTTTAATTTCAATTCAGGAGACTTCTTAGGCTGGTTTGGCTTGTCCATTCAGTAAAGTTTAATAGATCTCTTTTACGTGGACTTGTCCAGACTTTCCTTTAAGCCATGTAAACTTTTTACATCTATAATACCAATATGTTTTGTCAAGGAGTACCAAAAACATGTGAAGTGCATTCCAGGAAACCCTGCTTTTGTGACATGTAGCTTCTTGTACAAGAAGAAATAAACATCTGTTGATGCCTTTCCAGGCCAGCCATTGGTTTTGGGGTTTATTTTTCCTACCTTAAATTTCTTATTTCACACAACAGAAGTTCTAATAGTCAGTTTTGCATACTGTGAAAGCCATTTCACATCTTTCCTCAGCCTCCTTATCCCCTTCTCTGAACCTTTTCCTGTTCAAACGTGGTTTCTGAAGTAGAGGATCAAGATGCACAATATTCAGTGTGGGTGAACCACAGGTTTATACAATGACATAATGACCTCTGGTTTATTCTCTGTTCCTTTCCTTATAATTCCTAGTGTTTGATTTGCTTTACTTTTCTGACTGCTAATGAGCACTTACTTATAAACCTACTGCTCCTGGACACAGTCATATCAGTCTATCATTTTGCATCTAAAATGTGAACTATTTTTATGCCTTTCTTACCTCACATTAATTGACATTGAATTTCATGTGCCATTTTATTGACCAGTCACTCAGACTAGCAAAAGAGTCCATCAATTCTTCAGTCTGTCTGCACTACCTTCAATAACCTTGGATCATTAGCAAAACTTGGTTTTCAAGTTCACCTCATTTACTAAGGACATTTAAGAACATAGACAAAACCAAAGTTTTCAGCACAGACCTGTGAATCACCCAAAACTCCTTCAAGTGTTATCACTTTGTTGCAGAATACTGGGTTTATGTCTAAATATGGTGATCATGTTTACACAGTAATTTTGGTCCTACATTAGAAGAATTTAAGCAATCTGGTTACCTAAAACAACATACTATATTAAGGCCATGGAAATTACTCCTAGAAATAACTTTGAAGTATATCTCTTTAACACATCTTTTTCAAAGCCAGTATTCTACACATTGTTAAACTATTTACTTCAAAGCAAATCAGTATTATAGACAGACTTTTGAAAAGGTTTTCAGTGAAAAAAAAACCCCACGCATTATGAAATTGAAAGGAATGGGAAAAAAAAATCCATCCTCATTTCACAGAATCACAGAGTGGCTGAAGATGGAAGGGACCTCTGGAGGTCATCTGGTCTAACTCTCCTACTCAAGCAGGGCCACATAGAGCCAGCTGCAATGATTACAGCCAATTGCAATTATTTACTACAAAAAAACCAAACCACTAAGACTTCACAAAAACAATGATACAGAAGCAGGTTCACTTTTTTAATTTTTCTGTGCCAAACCCCCATATATTTCACTTCATATGTGTTGGGTTTGCTTATTCCAATCATTGTAGTGATTCTGTTCACTTCCTAAGTCTAATAGTGCTTTTAAAAGCAACTGTAAATAGAAATGAGGAAACAACCATTACTGAAAATACATTCTAGACAATTTATCTTTGAGGACCTGGTTTTCTGAAACCACACAGACTTTGCCAAACACTATTATGGATACTCAAAGAACCGTGAAAACTTAATTACATGGCATTTGGAGAAGTATCTCATTAGTGCTAAAGCTTCATTTCATTTTGCTCCTTTTCAATTCTTATAGCAGACAACAATCAACTGTTTGTCATCAATCTTGTCATCAAATTCCAGATCCTATGAATCTCTTTCATTAAGCTTCCTTAATTACATCTTTTGCAGGTCAAAGATTCTTAGTCTAGTTATTTGGTTCCTATATGGAAGCTGAGTACACCTTTTGGTCACAGAATGGTTATCTGAGAGATGATGATGGTGGGGAGCGAGCTAACACTACAAGAACAGGAACAGCACAGCAGTAGAGCCGCACCATTCTAATGTTAGCGGTCTCAAAAAAAAAAAAAAAAAAGAAAGACTTTGTGAATAGTGTGGCGTTCCAGTTTTGCCAGTAATTATTCAACTGCATAAAAAAATAAATCTGCACATTTTTTCCACAGCATTCTGAATGGATATCAAGATGAATCACCTGTTAATAGATTCACGGCCAAACCGCCAAGTCCAAAACACTGAGGAGGTGCGCACACATTAGCCACCTTAAGTCTTGCTCCAACTATATCTTCAGAAATTCAGATTGTTATACCAACTGCCAATACTAGAGATTCAACCTGACATCTATCAGCCAAACTAGGTCCTTTATATTTTGCATACCGTCCTCAGTAATAGAGGTACGATTTCAGGTTTACCTGTACAAGGCCAGTGTAGAGAAACAGATCTTTAGAAAAAAACAAGCAAACATGAACAAACCACTACGCCCATCTATTTCCATTTCTTCTTGTTGGCTGTCAGGTGCCTGCCACAAAATCTTTTTTATTTAGCATGCTACTATGTATTTGAAGAGGGTGTTTCTTTCTTGGTTGGTTGTAGGCATCACCATAACAAACACGATCAGTGGTAATAGAAAAATGTCACGTTGCAAGACAAAGATGTAAAATATACTCCTATGATTTATCCAAATTTAATAATTTTGACTAAATAAGCTAATCTGGGTATGAGGAAAATCTTCTGTAAATAAATAAATTAAAAAAAAATACTGTACCAGTATCGTATTCTTCTTCATCTCCGATGCTGAACACTGGTTTCACACCACGGTAGGGTTTTCCCACTCTGTCACTGCTGCTGACATGTCTGTTGGCAATGAAAAGGGCAGAAGAAGACATGGGATGGGAGAAGAAAAGTAACTTTCAAACTAATGATATGACTTCTACAATAACATATTAGCAAAATGTAAACACACACTGTGCAGCAGAGAAGGACAGGAGAATTTCGTGAAGCTGCCTGCAAGGAAGCTGTGACTGACCCACCAAGCCATTTGGTTAGTGAAAGCATTTATTTCAGTTACTTGGCGAGGCTGACTTGTAATAAAGTGAGAAGAAATACTTTTTTGTTTTAAAAAAATTCTAGTCACCTTCTCAAATGACAAAGCACACTAGAAACCTGAAAACTGACAACATGCTATAACGTTTCTAGCATGAAAGTGCTGTATTTCTGGAGAGTCTGGGCAGCTTTACAAGGATGCCAAATCTGAATGAAGGAAAAAATGAAGACTATTAACTAATATGCCTGAAAGCTCGTTTTTCTGGTTAATTCCTTAAAAAAAACCCAAAACACCTTAAGCACTTAAAAGTGGTGTTATTTTAAACCATCCACTGTAAACTCTGACTTCCTGTCCATTATTGTCTCCAGCATAAGCCAAATCCTGAAATCTTTGACCAAGCAATTCCTACTGCTAAAATCTCAGCATCACTGGAATTTAGGCATAGATACTGACCTCAAAAATCAGACTTAAATCTATTTCTATAGACCATATTAAATGACACAAACACAATGGAGTCTTAATGTTTGAAAGTAACAGTTGCAAATCCCAATATATTTTAAAGTTCCATCTCTGAGTGCTGTGATTACATTGTCACAGCTGTCACATTTAAAGTTCCAGCTATCAACTACTGAGAGTAGCTGAAAAATATTAGAAAACCTAAATGTTCAGAAAGCCACAAAACAGTGATTGCTAAAAAAAAAAATTTAACAGTTCATGATTTTAGCCTTTAGAACTGGCAACATGTATTAGTTTGAAAAAACCCAAGCAACCCAACAGCCAAAACACACCTATCCTTTCCCCCATTTCAGTTTCCATAACCTTCCTCCTCATACTGTGTATTCATATTTCCTATAAACTATAAGCCCTGGTTTCTGTTTTAAGTACATTCACAAACTCCAGTTTACATGCTACTGTAGAACAAAGTTGAAGAGGCAATCTCTTTAGTAATAGATAAATGAATTTTAGTACTTATGTATAGCTGAAAACATTTGAAAATTAAAAAAGAAATCTACATTTTCTATGGCTAAAATCTACTAATGTAGACAAAACAATGAAATGTTTAACAGTAAAAAAAAAAAAAAAACAACCAACAAACAAACACAAAACCAAACCAAACAGAAATGCATTCTACAATGAAACAAAGTAAACATACAAAACCATGCTTGTTAGTGTTTAAGACAATAAGCATCAATGACACTGACAATTCAAGAAGGCAGTGGTTCTGTATGGAAGCTTTTGTAAATAAGCTTTAGTAATAACCACTTGAGTAAGAAGCAGCACATTTAAATAGTGTCAAACTGAATTACACCGAGAGGATTTAAGAGAAGGTCTCATTGGTGTTTATAGGTTAAAGTTAGTCAAGATGAGAGTAAAAAGCTACCTTATAAAAACCTGGTAATATCTTAAACTAGAAATGGACCTTTAACCTGTTTGCATGGAAGGCCACCACTATATTGTTAAAAATTGAATGCAATTCCCTTCGGTGGCAAATGTGTAAAATGAAATATATGGAAGATAAACACAACTGTATGGATGGAAAAAGAATGCCATTCCAGGTTTTTAAGAGCTGCAATTTTAAGAGAATACTCTAGTGATCCACAGTGTGAGCATATTTATTACTACATCTTCCCAATGAAAGATAAGCAATATGACAGAAAGGAGAAAGTAAAATAACTGAAGTATAATCTCAAAATATCAAAACTTCTTGGTTACAAATACAGATTTAAGTGTCTTTCAGTCATCGAACACAGTCAACCTGTGTTCTAAGTTGGAATTTTAACACTTTCTTACTATACACTAAAAACTGATGAACAAAATGTGGGGAGAAATCCCCATAATCTTTAGACTTTCAAAAATAACAAAAAAACACCCAACCAAAAAAAAAAATTGGGTTTTGTTTTGTTTAAAAGAATGATGGCTAACATTACTATTGGTTTTGCTCACACAACACCATTCTGTAATGCTTATGGGTAAATCCTGTCTCAAATTATGTGCAAACTACTTGAAAGAATTGGTTCAAAATCCCTGAAAACCCAAACAGCATTTTAAATCTTCATTGATTCTTCCATCACCAATCTTCATGCTTTTCAGTCTAGGAGGGTCAACAGCTGTATCAGAGTTCCTGAAGTATAACTGAAGTTCCGAAGTGATTACGCTTGAGCTGTCCTTCATTTACCACAAGTAATTTTATACAACCTCAATTAACAATTAATTAACATTTAACAATTAATTGTTAATTAACAATTAATTAACAATCAATTGTTAATTAAAATTTTTGATTTCTGAAATAAGTATAAGGAAATAAATCTGAGAGAAGTGTTGAGGGATTCCACATCTGTGTGGAATGCAGTAGTTAAGTGAACAAGACAAGGGAAAGCTGCAAGGCGTATTTACTTATTAACTCAGCATTTTTCTTTTCCCAGCAGAAACACCTCTGTTTCTATCAGCACATTCTATCACCATGTGATGAGGATAGAAACTCTGGATTTCCAGACAGAATTTCTGGATAGGTTCCCTGATATATAAGTTCCAATGATGCTTTACAGTTTATAACAAGTCCTTTTCATAGTTTTAGTCTCTTGATAAAACCTTAAGCCATAATTTGTTCTGTAACTGCTCCTGGTGTCTCACTAATACAAGTAACTAATAAAATGCATATATGAAATTACAAGTCAAAGAAAAAAAAAAAATCCATAAAAAGCGATAGTAAGGAGAACAGAAATAATAAAGCAGAAACTAAGAAAGCACTGCCAATACATTCTGTCTTCCTCTAGCCCCCGACCAGTACTCGTGAAAACCAATTGCTTTTATGTATTCAAAAACCCTAAATTAATGTAAGAATGTGACCAATTTTGTCAGTGTAACCAATGCTTACAAATATTGTGACGCCATGCTAAATACGACAAAGGTGGGTTTAGTCAGACTGCTTAATTATCAAGCTTACCGCTCCAGGCTTGCTCTGTCTGGCCAGGGAATATTGAAAGGTATTCTATAGTATATTGGGGCAGAGGACAGAACAAAAGAATTAAATAAAAAGAAGTTTAAAGGAAAAATCTAGATAAATAATTGAAATGCTCTATATTGGCAAGGTATCTTCTTTGAGTAAGGCGCTTATAAATAAAAACAGTGCTTCATGACAACTGTCTCCCACAAGGGAGAGATATTTTTGTAAATAAATCTACTGAAAGATGATTTTTCATGTTATGTATGGCTTACACATAAGCCTTACTTGAATTCTTCATGCAACAAAAGCTACTACCAAGTGCTACTTAAGATTTTTTTTGCCTCTAATTGTGAAATAATAATAACAATAATAAAAAAAATTAATTTTCCAACATAAAGCAACAATCTGTATTTTTTGATTAGATACAAGACTACTGAAATCTACTGTTTGTTTGGCACATATTTTAAATTAAACAAAGACCAGCTCTGTAAGATTCCTGGATACCAAGCTGTAGCAACATACAACTGCAAAGGCTGCATTTTAAAGAACGCTAAAATAGGTTATTCAATTAAATTTTGACAGATTAAAACTGTTATTCTGTTATCTAATTAAGATAAGTATTTGGAATGATAACTTCCAACTTTGAAAGCATCTTTCAACACATTTGCACATTCTTATTCCCAGCTCTACTTAAAGATACAAAAAATGGATTCTGGGTTTGAAAACTTTTTTCAGTCAAACAAAAAAGTTACAGGACTTGAATAAACAAGACCTTCAAAAAAGTTAACTTCAACTTGACAAGATGGGGCAGTTAAAAAAACCCAACCAAACAAACAAAACCAAAACCATCCAAACAAATAAAACTGCCCAGAATCCTTCTATCATTCATCTATTTCATTAGACTCATCATGTGGAGGAACTGAAATCAAAGTGAAGTAACTCTTGACTTTTAGACTGAATACAGAACCAACATATTATAGGAAGTCAAACTCATCATGCAGTGACAAATTCTAGATAAACATTCAAGCGAAAAGGCTGCTCAGACTGATCTTGCAATACTAAAGCAGCCCAGTAGGCCTACTGTGTCATGATAAAGTTCTGAAGAGGGTAGGAAATCTAAAAGCTGAAACTGGAAGATAACTTTTTTCCTAATTAGCAGTCTTCATATTTACAAAAGAGACACCTGAAATAGGAAGTCATTCCTCACTGCTAATTCACAGGGAGATACAAATGACACACCTGTCCACTGGCGTAGATGTATTTTCAATAAAACTAATAACTTTTTCTTTCACATTCACAGATTTAGTCTTCAAAGCAACCGTCATTTTATTCACCAGGGACTTCACTCCTTTTCCGTCACCCGAACCACTAGGAGAATCACCCTGTAAAAGTAACTCCTCTCAGTATTAATCATATAAAAACAATCATATCTCATTGGTAGTTTCTTAAGAAAGAGACTACAAAATAGTAATCCTTTTTTTGGTACTCAGTAGAACACGAATTATAGCATTAAGTGTTCTTTTAGAGTTCTCTCAAATGACAGCAATGATACATGTCCGAGGTAAAGATGATCCAATCAAGCGAGCTTAACAAATCCTATTACTGAGCACTCTGCCATGAAAATCTAGAGAGGAAAGAATGATAAATTGTATCATATCATTAGTTGTATCATATTATACAACTTATTATGAATGGTAAATTGTATTCAAATTAAAAGCCAATTTCTACATACACCATATCAGCTGTAGAAAAGAGACAATGTTGAGCTCTCCCATGAAACTGTATGCCAATTTTGTAGTAGTTCATTCCCAGAATGAAGATGACCAAGGAAAAGAATTGTCCACTACATATATTCTGCTGGAGAATGACAACAGCAAGTTCTCCTCTAGAGGCTCTTACTCTCAAAAGCATAAAAATATTTAGGTCACCTCCAGCTACACACTGAATATAGTCTGAAATTAAACACAGAGCTGAAAACAGTCATGACTCTAGTAATGCATTTTACAGAACAGGATGAGAAATGCGAAGAAAATATTTGGTACACCTAGGTCTCCCATCCCACTACACCACTTGAGCTTAAGATTCACTTACATCAACAGAGGAATTTATGCTGCTTCTTGAGCCTGAAGTACTAGCAATCCAGTGGCCATATCCATTTTCTGGTCCTTCCACATTGATATCTGCTAAGTGCTGCTGGAGGGCTGTTAAAAGGACATTAAAAAAAAAGCAAAACACATTCAGAACTACATTGGAATTAGTCCGTTGATGAAAATACTGTATATTCAAGACTTATCAGTAACAATTTTTGCACCACATGATTTAATAAAACAGATAAATTCAGATATTGCTATAATCACCCTTGCCTTTTCTTTCAGTAATACAAAGGTGTTAGAAAAATCTTTATTTTAGTAATGAAAACAGTTAAAATATAGCAGCAACTAAAAATAAATCACTGCTTTGATCCTAAAGTTAGGTGTTCTGACACTGCACATACTGACTAGTAATGCCTCTATACTCATAAGGTAGCACAGACCTCTCCACTGTTGTAGAGCTTGCAACCAAACTGATCAAAGTATCATAGAATGGTAGGGGTTGGAGGGGACCTCTGGAGATCACTCAGTCCAACCCTCCTGCCAACACAGGAACATCCAGGGCATGCCACACAGGAACACATCCAGACAGGTCTTAAAAGTCTCTAGAGATGGAGACTCCACAACCTCTCTGGGCAGCCTGTTCCAGGCTCTGGCACTCTCACAGTGAAGAAGTTTTTCCTCATGTTGAGTGGAACTTCCTGTGTTTCACTTTGCTGCCATTACCTCTCATCCACTGAAAAGAGACTGGCCCCTTTTACTTGACACCCACGCTTCAGAGATTTGTAAACATTAATAAGACGCCCTCTCAGTCCTCTCTTCTCCAGGTTAAACAGCCCCAGGGCTCTCAGCCTCTCCTCTTAAGAGAGATGTTCCAGTCCCTTCATCACCTTTGTAGCTCTCTATTGGACTCTCTCTAGTATTTCCCTGTCCCTCTTGAACCGGGGAGACCAGAACTGAACAAGTGATTTAGGAAAACATGAAACCAATTAATAGCATCTTCATATAGATGTGTCATCTACAGAGGCTAAATATCAAGAATGGTAAGTTGGAAGAGAGAGGGTATTTTCCCACTTCCTGTATTAATTTTTCACCATTCAGAAATACGGGTAAGCCGTAACAGTTAACTACAAATGTTGATTTACACAACCACAGCGCTGACTTACCTGAAACAAAAACCTGACAAACGAGAACTGTTTGCTATTTAGCTGATTCCTAGCTAAAGCCTAATCAAAGTATCAACAGCATTAAGATACCAAGTTTTCTCAAACCAAAGCTCCTTATTAACAAGCTTACCCATAAATCCTCCTTTGGCAATGCTTACATACTCCTTATTTTTCTGCAACAGAAAAGACATTTTTAGTTGAATCCAAAATCTGTGCAATGAGTTTTGCCGGCCAGGTAATGAAACATGGGTTAATTACATAAAAATTGTAAACTTGAATAATGTAAAAGCATCAGTTAAGATTTAAAGGGGAAAGTATTTTGCCATTTTGAATCAATGATATGCACAGACACACTTTATTTCAGCTAGTAAAATTAGCGGCAATGTAGTTGTACCTGCAAGAAGTGTGCTAGCACCATGTTCATATACATATCTTCTTCTTCCCTGCCACTTCCCATGAAGCAGAGATGTTCCCCACCAGCTATGGAGCCAGACTCAATAGATTGTTTTTGTGCTTCTAATAAGGATTTTACAGACTGTGCAAATTCTGATGGGTTTTGAAGCATCTGTGGAACAAACAAACAAAAAAGTGCTGTTTGAAAGCAACATACTGTAACACAACTTGTGGAAAGATACAAACTTTGAAAATGGTTGCAATTTGGTGAGCACAAACAAGGTAATGTCAGCACTGTACAAGACACACACACAAAAAAAAAAAAGATGACCCAAAAAGACAGCCTGCCCCAAACCTCATGTTATGCAGCTAACATTTGTTAGTTTATTTTCGCAGACACCAAGTAATAGTGGGGAAAAGTCCTTGCAAATTTCATGCTGCATGAAGCTGGCTATTGGCAGAGGGACCCATTTCCCTATTTCCATATCCTTGAACACAACACATTCAGACTTTGCAGTTTTGAGAATACCTAGAATTTCTAGGTGCCATTAAAGTCCTCCTCTTCTTGTCTCTGTGCTAAACTTTTTCTCATTTACTTATCAAGTTTTGGAAAAAAAAGTAATACAATCAGGAGTACACAAAGAGATATCTAGGATTCTAAAAATATATAGTGTGTACTTTGCACATGCAAGTGTATAAACCACACAGAAGTTACATTTATGGCTTCTGTCTCAAAGATTATTGCCTATGGTGTTTTCCTGTCATTAACTTCTAAAACCAGAGGTGAATGTGGTGATATTCATCCAGCATGATTCATGAAGGGTCCTAACCATACCAACTGACACACACTGTAGAAGTTAATTTCAGTATGCAATTTAAACATATACAAACTAATTACATCCAATTTAAGAGTTGTCTTCATGGACTTCATTTTCATATATTACTAGGTTTTTAAATCATTTTAAACCATCAAATATGATGTTCCATTAAGTGTCCATAGCAGAAGGACACTCACATACCAAGAGGAAAGTTTCTTCCTACATAATTTTTTGATCTAGATTAAAACCCAGAACGCTATATCACAGAATCATTTAGGTTGGAAAAGACCATTAAGATCATTGATTCCAGTCATTAACGTAGCACTGCCAATGCTCCACCACTAAGCCATGTCCCTAAGTGCCATTTTTACAACTCTTTTAAAGACTTTCAGGGATGGTGACTCAACCACTTCCCTAGGCAGCCTGTCCCAGTGCTTTATGACTCTTTCAGTGAAGAAATTTTTCACAATATCTAATCTAAACCTCCACTGGTGCAACTTGAGGCCATTTCCTGTCAGGTGGTTTTAGAGAGCAATAAGCTCTCCCTTTGGCCTCCTTTTCTTCCCTATATGATTATATTTGTGCAAATAATACGGAATGATAAATCATTTTAAATAAAGATAACTGATGCAGGACTGAGATTCTTAACTACAAAATGTAAAAAAGCCTTTATGGGGTGTATATATACAGCAACCATTCCATGCAGCACGCACAGACTGCTTGAACTGAAACAGTACAAAGTTGATCTAGAAGTGAAGCCCACTGAAGCTTAAGTGATTTGGGGAAAAAAGGTCGGAGAAAAATATGATTGAATGTTCAGTTAGGAACTCATAATCAAATGGAAACTGCAGCAAAATCTTCATGAAGTAATTAGTCCATAGTACATTTCAGTTCCCAAATTAATGAACTACTTCTCTCATAAGGTACTGCCAAAATTTTAAAGGAGCAACCAAATCCTTTTCTAAGCATATGCTCCTTACAACCAGGCTGTAGTAAGACTGTTGGGGGGGGGCGGGGGGGGGAGGAAACACACACACAAAAAAAGCAAACCAAACCAAAAAAACCACCCACAAAAAAACCCCCACATCACACCAAAAAAACCAACCAGAAAAGGGTACAATTAAATTATTAAAATTAATGACACCCTTCACTGGAAATTATGATAAAAAGATTTCTCCAAACAATGTCTAGTCTTTAGCCTGTATGGGTTTCCAGTTATAGCCAGAGAACAGGAAGCCTGGAATCCCAAATTCTCATGTCATTAAGCACTAAACTTCTCAGTAAAATGACGGCTTCACAAATATCTTTTAGAAAAGCTAACTATTGAAACATCATCACAAAGCTAGACACCGCAGTCCACAGACTAGCATCTAAACTAAGGATAATTTATTTTTCAAAGACAGACATTTCCCTCTCCTTCTAGTTAACTTAGGACTCAAAAATCAGTAAAGAAACAAAAAGCATACGAACCAAATCAGAGTCTAAATGAAACGCTGTCGATAAATGCCCAGCATTGTATTGCTCTGCAGGTCGGCAATCCACTACAAAGAACCTTACTCCTTCCTGAAAGAGAAGGATTTGGTCTGTTACAAAATTTTAAAATCATGTAAGTATTGATGTGAATGTATATAATTCATTCATATTTTAATATTAATTCCAACACTACAGGAACCTCTCAAAAGGGGCTAACAGCTATTGGAAAAGTCTTACTTCATTTGATTAATCTGAATTTCTGCAGTTACCAGACCTCCAGCAGTATTCTAATAGTGTTCCCCCATTAATACATCAGCTTGCGCATCGGAAAGGATCACACAAGTGCAATACACATGGTGTAACTTTTCCACCTCTACTGTGAAGAAATATACTGGGTATGAAGGCACACATCAAGACATCAGAAGGGACAACTCTGAAGTCCCAATCCAACAGTCCATTAGTACTCAGCACTGCACATAAGGATAACTTTATATGCCACCAACTTAAACAGGATATAAACAGATGCTTAACTTTACCTGGACTAGGGAAAAGAAAAAGCATGCATGATGAAACCGGGGCCTGGACACTGCTACAAAAAGCCATTCGTCAATAAGAAACACTGTAATCTAGCTACACTATTATCCACATGTTGATCTTAAATACTCTTTAAGTCCCTGCATCTAAGTATGTCTGCAATTAACCACTACAGAAATAGCTTGAATCAATTTGTTTAAACCTTTCATTGACAAAAGACAGATATTACATAATGGCATTTTTCTCAAAGATACTGAATAGTGGCTTTTAAATTTCCCTCTACAATAGCTACATTTGGAAGGGAATTCAAATCAGTGAGATATTACTTGAGGCTTCCACCCCTCAGATTCAAATCAGCTGTATGAAGCTCTCCTGTTGTTCCTCCTCTAGTTGCTACAGCACAAATGCACTGCACTCAGCAGATCATTTAAAAGAGCAACAACTTCAAGACAAGAATATTTTTTCCTGAAGCAGCAAATATTCATCTGTGTTGTTAGTGCTTCAAAATACTTGTGATATACAAAGTAGTAAATGATTCTTTTCCTTTTCTATAAAATTGGAAGGGGAGGGTGGGGGAAGAGTAATTCAGTATACTGACTCCTTGTTGCTGATTTGCTTGAAGAATCTCAGACACAGAAACTGCTAGACAGAGAGCCTGGCTCAAGTCTGTATCATCATCTTTGAGACCCAGCAAGCTGCTGCCAAAAAGACTGTGGTTGTCCTAATAAGGCAGGAAGAAAAATAAAGTTAACTGAAGCCACTGTTTTTAGATGTGAAGGCTTTAAGTAAAACTATACCTACCATGGAGCAAACATTCAGCCAAATACAGATGTATCTTTTCCATATAGTCATCAGATTTTTGACCAACTGAAATTCTTTCTGAACATCATGGAAAGGCCTGAACTTCCTTAACACACACACTTGTTCATCACTCTGACACTACACAGAATTGTGTTTTTTGGTTGTTCACACCCACTCCCCCCAAAAAGTCTCATATACTTGTCTACATACAACAGAGAAAGTACATACAAGCCAAATGCAATGACTATCAATTACTTCTATTTCATAGATCCAACTGAAGTCAGGTATCTTCAGTAAAGAAGAACTGCAAGAACAGTGCAAGTGATGACAGCTTTATCTCTACTAAGTCTGTTTTCCTGTTTGCTGTTGCAAGTACAGCTAGGACTGCTGTGCAATCTACTACAACACAGTTGTATCAGTATGGCATTTTTGCTTCATTAGTTCTTACAAGAACAATGACTTCAGTCATGAAGTGAGAATATTGCAGGAAGCTTCTATCACGTTTCACTTAACCTTATCTCTCAAAGATCTTAATGGTAAATACCACCAAAGTAACAATAGGAAAGAATTGTTTAAACATCACAACAAAATATTCAAAGTTACTGTCATCAGGAGCTTAAACAGTCGCTAAAAAGAAAGGAATGTAAAAATTACTTTTTTATTACCTTCCTGAAAGAAGCTGGAGTTTTGCTGCAGTAATATTGTGCCAAAGAGAAGAGATCTTCTATATCCTCTAAATTGAGGTTGGCTGGTGAAGTTTCTAAGAATTCTGAGATACATGAACAACAAAGTGCACCATTATGCCAGATATAGAAAAGAAGCACCATACATCTTTTCATATCATAACTTATTTTTTAATAAGGCATAACACAATTGAATTTATCAATTAAAGATGAACGTTGATTCACTCTCCAGGTAAAAATGGGAAGATACAGGAAATCCTTATCCATTGGAAACCTATGCTATTTCCTAAAAGTTCAAACCTTCTAAACAAATTATATTTTACCACGCTCTTACCTCTGTAGACTTTTAGCTTTCAGTTTTAATACTAAGTCAGCACCTTCATTTTTACCTACTAGGAGATTATTGATTGTATTGCATTATGGCATATATAAAAAAACCACAAAGGCAGGTGAAATAGGCTCACAATAAATTTAGTGTAATTTCTATAAAAACAGAAGAGGGTAAGACAAGAACAATGAATGAGGTTCAAAGACAGTAATCTGGAAAACGCAAAAAGTACAGCAGATTTAAAGAAGGATTTGAAAGCTGCTGCTTTGGGCTTAGACACATGGAGACTTTCAAATACTTCAACCTGAAGTATAAAGCTAGGTGTGGGAACGCTAAAAGGAAACACAGAAAAAGAATGTAAAGAACAGGGCAATGGGATGCAGCAAAAGAGTATTAAGAAAGGAATTACTGGGTTAGGGGATTCATTGATGGGAAAGGAAATAGATAATTCAGTTATTTAGTATTAAAAATTACAATTAAAGGAGATTATACTGTATGGTAAAATTTCACTAGCAGCTGTACAAGAGAAGTACTTACTTATAATTTCTTCTTTATCTGATTCTTGTGCTAAGATAACGTCTCTGAAAACAGTAAAGTCACAGGCATAGATTGTCAGTAAAACCAAAATGAAACAAAAGTGGATTAAAGCTGTGTCAACAAGGAATGTCCCAAAGGCATTAACTATACACTTACTTTGCATTGACAAGGATGATTAACATTAAGAAATAAATAAAGAATGGATCTGCTTGTTGTAGATATCCATCCCATATTGCCTGGGTGACTTCAGGTGAACAGTAATAGGAGAAAAGGCTTCCAAGCTAAAAATTTGGAAAATAGCGCGAGAAAAAGCAATAATCAGGAACAATTTTATCAGGGTAACATTTTAAAATAGATATATAAGATACCTAGAAGAAAATAAACAAAATTATGCTAAAACATACATTTGCATCATGTACTGAAGATGGTTCTACCCTGAAATACATTTTTTATGGAAACAGTGCTGTAATGCTACAGATTATCTGTGAATAAATATGTCTAGTGTGAAGACACATTCAGCTGTATATTGTCAGCCTTGCAAATTCAACCAGTGATAACGCAATGAAGCTGGAACACTGTTTAGCTCATAGCCACTGCTAAGTACCAATTACACCAAACAAGACAAGGGTTTATTTACTCAATTAGCTTAGCAAATAGGACTTTGAAAAGATCCTGTAAACAGCATTTTTTTTTTCACAGTAGAACCAAGCTAAGTGAACACGGTTGCACATTAGTTTTGCAATGTCACTTTACATTATGATGTTTTGTGGCTGAGTAATTAAACATTTGCAAGCAACAGAACATTTTCATTACCATTTAACAAACTGTTCCCATTTCAAAATATATGCTCTCTGATATGTAAATTTCAAAGTGGATAAAAGGTAGGAATTTATTTTCATACATGCCAGATAATATTTTCAGTCACACCTAACTCAAATGCATACCAGCTGAATTGAACTTGCTGATGAATACAAACTCTGTATCAACACAGCTACAGCTGTCAAAAGCTCAATATTTGTTTTTAAACACTATCATGGAATATTTCAACACTTCTTAATATACTTGTACTACAAAAGCCAAGAACATCTATCCACTTCTAAGCCAAACACAACTGAAGACAAAATGTCCCTGAACAGTGAGAGGTCTCTGAAAGTTTCTTACATATTTCAATACATTAGAAATACCTCTATACAGACCAAGTTTTTTGACAGACAAACAGGGAATTTTAATGTAATCTCATAATATTAAGTGAGGATTAAGATTTTCTTCTAAGACTACACCAGAGACCATGACATTGAGGACTGGTGCCTATGCTTGCTCACTTCCTTTCAAAGGGAAGATTTTTTTCTTAAAAAAAATCACTAAATGTTTAATAAATTTCAAGAAGTTTGTATTTATTAAGGCCTTGTTACTGGTATTCCTCCTCAGAAGAAGAAAACACCTGAGGATGTGCTTAATGTTATACTGAAGTCCAGTGACA
>JAAGNO010012675.1:98520-116823 GCA_033439905.1 Ceryle rudis | reverse complement strand
TTCTTTTCTTTTCTTTTCTTTTCTTTTCTTTTCTTTTCTTTTCTTTTCCTTTCCTTTCCTTTCCTTTCCTTTCCTTTTTTTCTTTTCCTGTTTTCTTTTTTTTTGTTATTACTTTTCTCTTTAAGATTACATTGCTGTAGGAGAAAAATAGCAAAGAATTTTTCTGTCCTGGATAGTTTGGAAAAGATCAAATAGTCAGCTAATGAATGGATTAGTGCTTTTCCTCATTGCTTTATGAATCTCAGATATTTCCCAATGGAAATATATAAATAGATTTTGATAATGAACAAAGGGAAGATGTATTTTATTCCAAATGTACTAATGCTGAAGGGCATATCAAATACTCTTATGGTTTTTGGGTTTTTTTCTCTAGGAGAGAAACTGAAAACCACCAAGGATTTTGACCAAAGATTTTTTTTTAAATGGTGGGAAGTAATTAAAAGAAGTGCATAATGATTGATTTCCTAACTCTAAAAGGGTATTAGAAGGATCTGCAACACTGGGAGGTATAAGAAAATTTGAGGCCTCATGCAGTAGAACCACATATGCTTGTGCATTACCTGTTCCCTTTCAAGGCTGAAATTGAAAATGTTCAGTATTTGGAGCTGAACCTGTCAATAGTATTATAGGAAGAAAAATGGGGTATCTTTCATATAGTAAAAGAAAGATGACTATTTTTTAAAAATCTTAAAATCTAATTTGAGAGGGTGGATATTGTGAAAATGGCAATCAGCTGAAACTCTTGCCTTTCTCTAGGGATCTGCTAGGAACAGATGCTAATTCTTTTGATAGGAGGTGATAGTGTTTCATTTTAAACACAAATTATTTGCGGGGACTGGGGAAATACAGAAAAAATAAAAGGATGAAAATGAAACATTTCTCATCTGTAGACCTTTTACAAGTTTCAAATCTTAGACTTAAAAACAGACATACTTTAAAGAATCATGATGCAGTTGGCACACAGTTTGGGAGGATAAGAACTAAAAACCTGCATATAATATAGAGAGGTTATATATTATTAAAATCTCATCTATCCTTAGTAGTAAGCTAGTATATTATTATATCCTCATATATTCTTAACAGGAATGCATGCTTTATTTTGCAACTATGTCTTAACATCTTTTGAGCCAACCCAAAGCTTCTCCATGCCTCACACACTGATTTTACTTGAACTTATTTTTTCAAATATATTACTTCTTTTCTTGGGTACACACTTATAGTATTCAGATGATATTTCATTACCTCATAAAGTATTCTGTCTTGTTACTATATGTCACACAATTCTCCTAAACTCAGTTTTTTTGCAGGCATGAAACACGAGAGTTTAAAAATCAGGACAGAAAAAGAAGCTAATTCGCTTCACTTAAGCACCCTGTTTTTCTGTCAGCTTCCAAGAAACGTAATGTAAAATAGAGTGTCTGTTGTCAGGGGGAGTTTAATGTAGCTATCAGCAGCTACTTACGCCTTTCCCTTTTTAAAAATCAGATACAACATTGCACATTTCTACATTCTGTGCCTCAGGGGTGGTACAAGTGGAGAAAAAAACTGCAACAAACCTTGGCTTTCCTGTGGGAAAAGATATTTGTGTGGCACAATCAAGGATCTACTAGGAAGAGAAAGAAAAGAAAACCTCTTCTTGATAGGACCAAAATTTACCTAAACTTATCTATAGCAAAAAAAACCCAGAACAACAAACCAACAAAACAAAACCTTCAAAGTGATGAGGTTTCAGCTTCTTCTCCCTACTTTGTATGCACTTATATATCTGGCTTTAAGTCTTGATGATAATTTTGGTTGAGCTGTGATGTATGTGACCTTGCACCAGTTGCTTAATTTCTCTGAGCCTCAGTAAACTTGGTGGAACTACTGGACAAGAATTGAAGATCGCTGGATGAAACAGATGGGAAAGGAAGTGTTTTACACAAAGCACTATGCTTTGCAGTGAGTAATTTGAGGGGAGAGGGTGAAGCAAGCAATAGATGGGATGCAGACTCCAAAAAGATCACCTAACCTGCTTGGGTAGTTAACCTACTCAAAGGAATAATCCCACAGAACTATTTACCTGAACATAGAATCTCTCTGTCCATTTCTCTGCATGTATGCTTGTGAACATCCTTATGACTGAGTGCGAGAGGACGCGAAAGGAAATTCAGACACATCAAAGGAGCATTTAAGGCCTTGTGAATGCACTTGTGAATTACTCTTGTGCCATCACAAGCAACATGTTAATATGTGGACGTTTACTTTGCATGGAAATTTCTGTAATCATGTATGTATATGAAAAAATAGCTTGAAAGCACAATATGGACCAGTAAAATAGAGTGTATTTTTGCATTACTTTTATTAATGGAGAGTTACTTGGAATTAAATTAAAGGACTTGTTTCATTTTTCTCTATCAAGTTAAGTAGACTCAGTGCAAGAAACTACATTCGGAGATAGATGGAAGCCGAGTAGCTTGCTACCAAAGGTAAAATTTTGGCTAAATGATATGAAATGTACATCACTTAAAATATGATTCCCAGAACTCTGTAAATGTGTGGAACTATTTCTGTGTAAACAAAAATAGCCAATAGTATCTTCTGGGCCTGTGTTTCATATTTTAACTTTAAGAAAAAAAAGACATATTAATGAATTCATGATCTGTGACCAAAGCATACTCTTATTCTTTGCCGTTATATAAACACCATTAAAATTAATTTGAACCATAAATATAGACAAGTAGTTCTACTTGGCCTTCCTGGCTAGAAAATCAGGAGGAATTCATATCATGACAAACGTTCTTACTAAAAACTACATCATTGCTTTACCAAGCCAGTATAAGCTGCCAAACACTGATGAGGCACTGCAGAGTTCAGAGGCTGCTGTTAGTCAAGATTTTGGGGGCAATTACACTTCTGTGGATGTTGATAGTAGCTCATCTGTATAGTCTACTCCAGAGAGAAATTTGTTCAGCCATGAACATCAAACTGTAATGGAGATATTCCTAGGAAATTCATCAAGCCAAATGATTTTGTCAACCAAACAGAAATGCTTATTTGTCAGAGGAGGTAAGAAACTACTGGTGTCTGTGTTGTGATTGGTTTTTTTATAAATAACATTCCCAGGCTGGTAGATCTTGACTTGTTTTAGGAAATTAGGATTTACTAAGAACTTTAAATGTCAAACTACCCTTTCCTTCATATTGCTGGGCATACTTGTCTCTTAGGTTCTGTCACCTCTGATTTCTCTAAGTGGCCTGATAATTATTTTAGTGGTGATGGGGAGGCGAAAAGAAAAGCAATGAACAATGCATTCACTTGCATATTTTAAAGTATGAAAATTATGTCTATCATTCTAGCTTTTCCTGGCTGTTGGACAGAAAAACTAAGTAGTCTAAAACCAAAGTCTGAGACAATCTTGAGCCTTACTAGAGGTTTCAAAGTTTGTAATGGTACTGATAGTAAATGAGACTATGGTTTAGAAATTGTCTGATAAACAGTTTATTTTTGCAGCTGAATTGATTTACTTCACCATATCATAAATTTTGTGTGTTCTTGGAAAGCAATATGGAGAGAATTCACCTTCTGCCTGCACTGAAATAAAAAACATGTTGCCTTTGGAAGTGTTAGAATTATCACTAAGGTTTTTTTTTTCAAATTTTACCATACAGTCTATGTTATTTTTATTATGTTATTTATCAGCTGGAATAGCTCTGGTGGCAAAGGAGGCACTATCATATGGACAGGTACTTTAACAGATTATCAAATAGTTATTGATCAGTAGATACATGGAATCACTCTTCCAATTTGAAATTAAACTGTTCATAGAAAACTGGTGCCCTCCCAAGGTTGCCAGTCATTTATGTGGCTGTGGAGTTTTCTGTTCAGCCCTTCTGGTGTACCAAGAGAAATCTCTGTTCAACAACATGGCATTGCTTTATTTACTTATCTATTTATTTATTTTATTAAACTTTAATGAAACACAATCAATCTAGATGTCAACTCTGTCTCCTGTTTTCCCGAGGCAAGTTGTGCTAGGATCATGATTCTTTCAATCTTAGAAGAAGGCAGAAGTGTGAAAATACCATACTCACCTAGCATTGATGTACATGCCAGGGGCACTGCTTTGTGAAGCTGGCTGGCAGTCAGCCAAATGCTGATTCCACACTTTAGAACGTTAAAGATAATGTCTTTTAAATGCATAACCTTTCAATCAACCTTGGGTGCTATGTGGAGGAAGGTAGGGACATATTTAAAAGCAATTTTAAAAGTACGCTAACCATTAACTGTTGCCAGCTGAGAAGTCTGGTTTCCACTGCTTACACTTGGTTTTGGTGTAGCTTGTATCCCAGGGGTATCCCTAAATCCCCAGCAAGAAATTCAGAAAGCATTCTCCAGTGAGTCAAGATCTACCAGCCTGGAATGTTATTTATAAAAATTTCTTTCTTGGAGTTAGTCTATATTTTCCCTCTTTTCATTTAAATCTATTACTCCTTGTCCTGTCACAACAGCCTCTGCTGAAAATATTGTCCCTATCTTTCTTATAGGCCCCCTTTAAGTATTGAGAGGCCACAATAAGGTCTGCCTGGAGCCTTCTCTTCTCCAGGCCGAACAACCCCAACTTTCTCGGCCTGTCCACACAGCAGAAGGGTACCAGCTCTCAGATCATTTTTGCATCCCTCCTCTGGGCTTGCTCCAACAAGTCCATGCCTCTGCTGTGCTGAGGGCTCCAGGATAAATATATTTACTAACATTATCTGATTTTGCTGAAATACAGTCAGTAGATCCGTCATTTTGTTATGTTTCCTTGTGGGAACGTGACAGTGATATCTTCCCTGTTTGACTTACTCACTTTGTGGCTTTCAAATGAGCAATATCAGACATACTTGCTTCTTTACATTATCTGAGTCTTGAGTTTTCAGAAGGATTAATAT
Source organism: Ceryle rudis (assembly GCA_033439905.1). Taxonomy (NCBI): domain Eukaryota; kingdom Metazoa; phylum Chordata; class Aves; order Coraciiformes; family Cerylidae; genus Ceryle; species Ceryle rudis. The sequence continues at coordinate 111,910 of JAAGNO010012675.1, read as the reverse complement.
ATATCCCTTCAGCTTTCACGCCTTTGTGCTGTCCCAAGACTCATAAAGCAAGAGGGATTGATAGGTTCGGCATTTTGCTCATATAACATGGAGAAGTCTTTTAGAAGAGTGATTTATGGTGTTGCAGTGAAACAGTTCATAAAGGATAATGTCTTTCGACTTAGAATTCACATGCTATTACATAGGAAAGGATTTGGCATTTGAAGGAAAAGTCAGCTGTGATATCATCTATTTATAACAGGCTATTTGAATGTGAAATAGAGGGAAACACCCAATCAAACATTTTATTTCTGGGCATGTTAGCTTCCCTGATAGTTAAAATTAATTAGTCATGGAGGATGCCATTTAGCCATAGATTTGTGACTGTGGTGAAGAATGGTTCGAAGAGAAAATGAGAGACAGTAACCTACAGAGCATTTCTATATGTGTAGAAGAGGTATTTTTTTCAAGGACAATCCTTTAATTCTTCTGTCTTTGACATATGAAGATGATACAAGATGGGAAGGTTGAGACAGGCTTACCTAGTTTACTCCCACTTCAGTGTTCAGCAACAATAATAAGATTAGAATATATTTTCATGTTATCAGCTGACCTGATACTTTTCAATACACACTAGAATGAAAGCTATTACAGCAGTCCCCAGATATTTGAGTCTACTCCCACCCCACTTTGATCTTCTACATCTTTTATTACTATTTCTGATTTAAATCTCAACTCGGCACTTTGCTCTCGGTTTAAAATGAGTCAGACCAGATCCTGACCATTAGCTTGACTGTTTGCTGATATTGGGAGCTACTCTGCCTGTGGCTGCTGCTCCTACCCTGGTGATCATGGGAAGCAAGCAAATACCTGCTGACGCACCAAAACCAACTGGTGCTCTCTGGGGAAAAAAAAAAAATTTGAGTTCAAAAACGTATCTTAAAAAAACCCATTTGAGGTACTGGACTGGGACAGACTGTGGAAGGAAGAGGAGTGTCACCAGGCAGGAAGACAGCTGAAGTGACAGCTAAGAGGGATTTTTTTAATTTTTTAATGAGATTCATAAGTTCTTCGTACAGAGTGCACAGAATTAGAATAACATGCTTAGAGGACACACCCAAAGCTTTGTGAAGCGTAATTGGGACCAGTGCTGGCATTAAGTGGCTAAACAAGACAATGCCTTGCTTGCTAAATTAAGTACATTGAAGAATCAGAATAAAACTTCCTTTATGTCACAGAGAAGATTAACCCTGTCCCCTTTATCCTTCTTCACTTAATTATTAACTTCTCTGGATAGTGGCAGAGCAAAGTATGGGACTGATATTTGGACTATTTAATGGCATTATACGGAAAAGATTTGACAAAGACGCAGTGCAAACTTCTGTTTATTCTAAAATTTTCCCTATAAATTTTAAGGGAAAATGTGACATGTTCCTGACTGTATGCAAATACCAAGTGTCTGGGAGAAACAAACAGAAAGAAGGTAAGTTGACCCCATTCTTTATAAGAAAAGAATATTATTATAGCTTAATGAAGTATACAGAAATAAGAAATTTCAATAGCAATAAGATTTATGGCACTAAAATGAAGAAGATTACAAAGAAAATTGTAATTCAGACAAGTATAAAGGCTGTCTATAGTAGACTGAGCTAGATCCACAATGAAGCAACACTGCAGTACCTACTAGACAATGGCTGGGGCATTTCCTGGTGACTGGTGGTGAAACTCAAGTGAATTGTATACCCTTATTAACCTACGTAGGTAAATAAGAACTGTTTAGTAGATAAAAGCCTCGGTTTTAATTTTCCAGTCATGTCTTGTATGATGCAGCCATAAAAATACTCAGCTTTATGTTACATATCAGTTAAAGAACCAACAAGTAGTTCTGTTGACAGTTTGAGGAGTTTTCAAGTGTTTGCTCCCATGTCAGTCAAGCACATTTAAAATCTACCCAGTGCCTTTAAGATGACATGAACGTTTGTTTTTCCCTCCTGATATCTAAGATTCTGATTTGATCAGTCACTACTTAGTAGAGATATTTTTCATTTTTGATCATTTTTAATCGCTGGAATGTGGATATCTGTCTGTCATATATTAGGCTACTACGCAATGCCTAAGCCCTAGAGAAATTGGTATCTTTGGTATATAAACTATTATTGAAATTAAAATATTACATTTAGAAAGCGTAAAATCTTTTCACAATGAGGCATCTCTGGGTTTAACAATTTGGTTTTGCTGAGACAATATAATTTGTCAGTGTTCACATTTCAGAAAAGACCTATTTTGATGAAATTCTTAATAGTTGTTGAATACTGACAGTGTTGATATGTCCCATGCAAAGAAAAGGAAATAGCTGAGAACATTATGTACTTACCATGCAAAATAATGACAGCTGGTTTGAGAACTGCGGGAGTTGTACAGGCAGCCATTTGGACAGTCTTTTAAGGAGGGGTATGAAGGTAGGACAACAGCTGTTTGACTTGATGAGGTTCAAATCAGGAAAGGAGAATGGAAGGTTTTGATAACTCTTATATTAGCTCAGCAGAATTGACTCTCACTCCTTCTTTGGAAGAAATGTCAGTTTTATTGTTTGGATCACTTCTTCCAGAATTTTTCATAAGTGGGTCTTTAGCTAAGCCACCCGGTTGCTCTCTGCCTCTGAGGTCCTTAATGAAAACATCAAATGAAATAGGATCTTAATAATGACCTTGTTGGTATTCTGCTGTGGCCATGTGCATGAAACCTTCAAATCTAGAATGCCTCATAATTATTCATTCTAATTCATAACTGCATCCATCAAAGACCGTGATAAGTGTTTCTTGGGGTTTTTATATAGCTTCTGTTCACAGGGAATATGGGAGGGTAAGAGAACTGCAAAACTAGAAAGAAAGTAGTTGATTGTGAGTTATTTTAATTTTGTTTGCTGCTACTGTTTTTTTCCTCTAAGCAAAGATAATTCTGAGAAAGAAGACTGTTCTAGCTCTTTCAAGCATTGCTTCCACAGCTACATTTTTTTTTTTTTTGAGATATGACCCTTCTTTCTTCCTTTTCCCTCTGCTTACCTGTCTCATCAACCATAGAGGTAAGTGCTTTCATATACACATCTCCTGTTATTGGTGACATGAGAAGAACAGCAAATGTTTTTTATGTGGCAGATGTCCTGCAGTTATAGCAAACCACATGCTTTGTATCTGTAACTCCTGTTGTATTCAGTACTCTGCAAACTGACTTAGTGCTTCCAATTACTTTCAGAATTGTCTCCATACCTGTGGTAGCCAGACCTTCATCAATCAGCCCTTGTCTGTGCTACTAGGGACATGTGGTGCCAGAGCTGTGAATTTCCTTAGATATGATAAGAGATGTGAAATGATCTAGGGGTGCAAGAATTTGCAGCATTGAGATCAAATTTATAAATCTCATTGGGATTAAAAAGTTGATGCTTAGTTAGGAACCCTGGGACATGAGGGTCAGAGGAGATAAAGGCTCTGGGAGATGAAGGCGGTGCTCTGCCACTGGTGTGCCTGTGAGCTTGAAAATGAAATCTCCTTTGAGAACCAATTGTAATTAACTCTCAGTTTTCTGGGTAATGGAGGATTTTGGTGCCCAAGAGAAAAGCACAGATCATACAAACTTATGTAAATGAAGTTTAGAAAATACAGGGTCTGTGCAAAGCCTGTGCAGCCTACTGCCATGTACATAAAATTTTATTTCGGTCCTGAGCTGGTTTAACTGTAACATGAATTAATGAGAATGACTACTCCCAAAGACACAAACATGGGCAGATTTTCACTGTAGCAGGGTGGATTCTATGACTTTTCAAACATGTGACATGATGAAATTACTGCATGCCAAAAAAAAAAACCCGGAAGAGTGTCCAGATGAAGAGGACACATCTGAGGAAATCCAAACAGGCAGTAGTACTCTGGTATCTTCTGTATGAAAGAGAGAATCAATGAAGTTTTGTTGTATCCATGGTCACATAACTGAAAGCAGGATCTTGTCCAGGAGCTTAAAGAAAGTTAAACCACTTGAAATCTCCAGTCTCATGCTTTAGGTCACTTTCAGAGTATTAAAGTTATGAGCAAAACTTCTGTGAGTGAAAATTAACTACTAGGTGCTCAACAAAATTCAAATAAAACCTTCAACAAAAATGGATACTGAACAATGTGGTAATTACAGGTGCCTTCCAAGGAAAGAATTAATTTTCAAGTGCCTTCATTTAGATCCTATTGTGCTATGGATTACTGATCTTAAGTCTCGAATTACAAAATTAATCACTTATTAATTACTTCTGTGAGGCATTTTACACACAGTTTCTGCAGAAATCATGTAGCCTTAAGACAAAAGATATTTCTGCATTTGGTGATAAGCCCTAGAGATAATATTTTTCAGTCAATATTGTTACCTGAAATCATGAGGGATTGGTAGGGAAACATGGAATTAATTTTTGTAATGTGCTGTATTGAGGAAATACACAGCTTACAATGCGATGTGCTTAGCACTGAGTCAGTGGAATTTCACAGTAGTGCACCTGATGGATACTGCCATGCTAGCGCTTTTACATTTACATGGAGACCTCAGACCCCATCTACCTCTTTTAACTTAAATTTTATGCTTATTACTAAATCTTTTAAGGAGTACTGTCTCTGAAAAATTAGCTGTTATATTTTTCAGCATTTGTCTTAACACCATCTTTGCTGACATAAACTTGCGTAAAGGGTGATACCTCGGCAGAGGGACAAAAACCAGATGGTACAAGAGTTCTGGCTGTATTTTCATGTATTCTGGATCTATCATGTAGTTTTATCTGAAAAACACTGTGGCAGAGGGGGAAGAAATTCAGAATATAAAAATAATTTATATCACTCTTCTACAAATGAAATGTTTCATCATCTTATTTTGAAAGTTAATTTAGTACTATTTTGACAATAGAGTGAATAGCCCATTCAAATAAATGTTTAGGGACATATTCTTTTATCAATCGTCCTGAAATGATGTGGATGAATAGGCACTTTGGATTTATGTGAAATGTAGTAATCAATAATATTAATTATTGATGGTTACTCTCGTTATACAGTTGATATTTTCAGAAAGCTTAAGATTATCACAATTAAGGTTATCACAATTCAGAAATAGTGGTAACTTCCTTTGCCACTTACTCTTCCAATATCTTTGGATGACTCCCTCAGGTTCATTCTTGTGAATTTTGTTTTGAAGGCTACTAACAGCTGAATTATAACTGATGTAGCTATGTCTCTCATAGTTACTACATGTTATCATGGATCTTTTATAAGTACTTCACTGCCATATGCCATTTACAGGGAGTACCTTGGATAGATGGTCTTCATCCTATTTTCTGTATCTGTTTATTTAGTGTTGTAGAGCTTATAAAGCTGTTATCATAGATAACTCATCTCTCTTTTAGTATGCCTGTATATAGAATATGTTTTCTGTGGTTCTTCCTCACCTTATTTTAAGTACTTGATATTTAGAACACAGCATGTCTCATTTCAGCTATTGGTTCTCTATTTTTCAGGTGCAAAAGAAAGTTCTAGAATCTGCTTGGATTCATGGGCTCATTTATGTACACAGTTCACTACTGCACCTTTCTCAGTCATGCTTTCATTTATAATGCAAAAAAATGAGTCATCGTCACTGGAAATGCAGTGATAGAGTAGTAACTGATCACTAATTCTGCAGCTTTCGTGCCAATAAACTATGTGTAACTAACCAGTGCAGAGAGTTAGGGGTGGAGTAGAACCTGGCGCGTGTTCAGGAAAATGCATTTCCTTTTTCAATGTGAAATGTTGGGTGGCTTCACTCACTGTTGGTGAGAGGATCCGCCTAGTTGAAGGGAGCTGTGTAAGCCCTGCACCATCAGGGGAAGAGCTGGGGTGTGGAGGAAGTTGGTTTGGAGATTTGTCAATGCCTGGATCTAAATACCCTAGGAAAGAAGCGACACGGTACTTGACTAAGAAACAATGGTACTCTGCATTTTCCGCCCAATATCTCAAAACCCTTGCAAATGCCATTAGACTTCTAAGTGTTCAGTAATGGGAATAAATAGTGAGACTAAATAATGTGGAGCATGCAGTGAAAGAAGTAATCCTATTTTCTATTATTAACTCACTTTCTGAAATTCTCAGTAAAGTCCGACAGCATTTTTAGATAGGTTTTAACAGAGTGACTCAAAAGAGATTTGGTTAATGTTACGTAGGAAGTCTGCTGTAAAACTGGGAACAGAACCCAGATTTCCTGTTTTGTGGGTCTGTTGTAACAAAACAATCCTCTCTCCATCATACAATAAATTATTTGGTCCGACAGCCCAACCAGTGTTTTGCTATTTTTGAGACAGAGTAAATGTGTTACAAGGCACAAACACATCTCCCAAGTGCAAGACATCACCATAAATAAGGAAGTGTTACAACTAGGCATCGTCTAGCTTCTCCTTAGGTGGCCTCTGTCCAGGCTCTTGTAAGACCATTTTGTGTAAAACAGGGTTGTTTTCACTGTGTATACTGCTAGGATGTGGGTACTGGTGGCATTGTATCCCAGTTACCAATATATCCCTTTTCCTGTGGTCAGTGTTGCTGCACCAGCACTCACTCAGAATCCCGCTGAAATGACAGCACTTGCTCACACTCTCTTTTGGTCTGAGGTGACCACCCTTTCTACTACCAGGGCTGCATTATACAATATGTCTCAGATGTGGGTCTCAGCTGGGAGCTGATAATGGCTTGTAGAAAGCTTCACTGCTTCAACTATGGCAAGTTTTGCTGAATTAATAGTGTGGCATCATAAGAATGACTAGTGCGAGTCTAGTCATTCTTGGCTGAGTCATTCCCTCCCACAGCTGGAGATTTGGCCTGTCCAGCATCTCCTGCCCTGAGACAGCCTGCTGCTGTAAAACTGACATCTTACAAACCATCGATGTGATCAGATGCTCCCACAAGTCACAGGCAGTGAAAGAGCCATAACTGTCCATTTTTCATTTAGGTATGTCATCCTGGTCTCAGAGGGATCATTGGAACAAAATCCATCTGTCAGCTGCTTACTAGCCGTGTCCTTTGGGCATCAGTTCTAAGGCTGATTCTATGTAATATGGTCTTAATGAACTGAATGATGAGACAGAGATAGGGCTTTTCCTGTGCTCTCAGCAGATGATAGTGGACAGGGCTGCTGTTAAGAAGGTTCTTGGTAGGCTGGAGTAATGGGCTTGCAGGTACTGTGTGAAGTCAAACACAGTCAGCTGCGAAGTCCTGCATGTGGGATGGAATATCCTTGTGCACACAGTTTGGGGCTGACTATCTAGAATACAGCTTTAGAGGAAAGACCCTGGGAGTTGTGATGACAACAGACAGACCATCAGCCAGCAGTGTGCCTTCTCACTGAAGGCCAGCTGCATCCTGGGCTGTATTAGCATGACCATAGATAGCAAATCAAATGATGTGGCTCTTTATCCTTGTCAGGTGCTTGTGAAGTCAATTCTGTAGTACTACATCCCATTTTGGACTCATCAGTGAGGTGCTCGTGGGCATGGAGCACAAGATGTATGAAGAAAAGCTGAGCGGTCTGGGCTTGAACAAATCCAGCTTTGAGCTGAAAGCTTTGAGAAGAAAATTCTGAGAGCGCTCTTATTGCTATGCAGAGCTTCCTAGTGGGAGATTGTAGAGAAGATGGAGTGAGAATCCTCTTGGAGATGCATGTTCATGAAAGATACAAGTTGGTACATGAGAAATTTCTTCTAAATGTAAGAATTTTTTTTAATTATTTTTAATCATGAGGGTGGTCAGACACTGGAATAAGGTGCCCATAGCATCTGTGGAATCTCTATTTTTTCAGGGATTGAAAACTCAGCTAGACAAGAACATGAACATCCTGCTTTAAGTAGACCTATTTTGAGCAGGAAGTTGAACTAGATGACTTTCAGAGGTCCCTTCCAACGTGAATGTTTCTGAGATTCCTCCCAGGTTTGTGTAATCTGATCTCATGAACACTACTGTACCCTTACAAGCTTTGCAACAGGATGTTAGAAGCTGCTTATCCTGAAAGTTATTGGTTTGGACCTTAAAAATGTTACATGATAACTAAACAATTATGACCATAGAGTGCAGCTATATTACCTCTAAGGATGACATCCCCTCTATGGGTGTTTTAAATTGCAGTCCACACACACACACCAAAAAAAAAAAAAAAAAATTGCAAGAACAAATTATTAATTCTATTGTAGAGTTTACTGATGCTAGATGATGCTAATCCCGTTCACTTTCCTCCCTCCCTGATGTAATTTGGTCTATATCAGTCTTCATTACAATGGGAGCTCCTATTTTTACAATGACATTTTTTTAATGACAGCTTTCCTGCAAGGTTTCTCATGCTGGTTTGATTCTGTCCTGTTGAACTGATAAAATGACCTCAGTGCCCCAAAGCACATCATTCTTCTGTTCACATCAGTGGATTTTCTTCCTGTCTCCACCCATTCATGATTTTGCTGCTGTCTTCTACAAATGCCTGGCTCTGTGGTACTTACTCCAGGATGCTGCAGCTTCCCAGCTTCATTTGTCATTTACGTTCAACATACATAAAGCTGAGTACATTTCAAATCTCACAGTTTAACACTTGTACCTGTCACTTCCTAATGTCCTGATTATGAATCACATACATCAAAAATAAATCATTACACATTTAGGTTTCTTCATTGTTTCAAAAATGTTTGATCTGTGTTATCACAGCAGACACAGCTCTGTGTTCACGAGGCAGGAAGCAAGAAACATTAAACAAATGAGAGGGACAAAAGCAGCAGCTCTACTGGGGTAGAATTGCACTTTGCAGCAGAAACTACAACAAGATGGAACAACAGGGTCAGTATATTCATCAAATAGCTGATAGGTTTATGTCTCAAAGGGTACCTTTTCTAATCCGTAGTCCAGCTCCCCAGGGCAGGAGAGATGTGTCTGTAACAACTGGTGCAGTATATTCACAGGTATCTGAATACAAACAGAAAACCCATCTGTGAAAATATGTTCCAACTGTGCTCACACAAGAAAGAATGAGAGACTGAAAGCAACCAGTGGGAAAGTCTTTTGAATGTTTCACAGTTTATTTCTGACTTCCCCATACTTGGTAAAATTAAAATCTCTTATAGAGCTATACTAAATATTGTCACAGTAAAACAAAACAAGGCTGAGGTTTAGTTAGGTGCTCTTGAACTATTGCTGTGAGCTTGTCTCGGCTGGGAGAATGATGTTCTACACTGTTAATACAAGTTAACAAATACCATGTAGTGGAAAATTGTGCACTGATGTGTAAACACATCCTGGCTCGGGAGCAGATAACCCTAGGTCTGGCTAGAAGAGAACAGCACTGAAGAGTTATACTTAACATGGTGCCACACTTTTTAAGTACAACTTACATTTACACCCAGTAAGGGTAGAAAATTAAAGTAGAAAATCTGTAAATCTTTTCAGTGTGGAAATGCAGCACTGCCCCAGAGCTGTGTATAGGATTAGGAGGAGGGTGTGTCCTTTCTTTGTTCTATTATGCAAACCAGACAATACATTCAGTAATTCAATCTAATCAGACTTTCACAATCAGATGCTGGCATAAAACTATAGCAAATATTTCCTGAATCCTTAGCCAGCCACTTTTATAGCAATTGGGAAAAAATATGATGTGGTAACTCCTTCGTTGCCTATGTTCCTCATATAAGCAGCAGCAGTCCGGTAGACTCTCTTTAGGCACTTTAGTCTGAAAGGCCATCGTGACTTCTCATGGGAGAAGAAAAATTGCTGCTTATATTTTTACTTCTCTGTCAAGGTTACTCCACAGCCTCCCAGAAGAAGCTCTCCTCATGCATCAACCAGAGTGCAGCCTGGTGAGGTCCACCCCAGTCACCATCAGCGCCCTTTGAATGTTCCTTCTCAAGGTTTGCTGATAAAAGATCTTCCTTTGGGAGCCATAAGGGTATTTACTGGGCATATGCAGGCACTTGCCCTGTCTTATTGTCAGCTGCAAATCAGTCCTCTAAAACACAAATAAACTAAGGATTTTAGCAAGTCTACTTAAAAATTATTTGAGGATTCACGCTGCTACATTCTATAACTGCTACAGATATCAGGCAATAACGCAACATCACAGCTTTGCAAAACAGGCTGTTAAAATGCCATGGCATGGGCAGAATCGAATTAATTAATGAACGCAAACACATTGTAGAAAGTTCTAATAAGCAATGTTTAAAAAAAATCTCAAAATATATATGCAAACTGCAAAGAGGAACAGCATTAATTGGTTCACTTTTTAAATGGTTGAAGATGATATTCAGGAACACAAAGAAAATTTATGTTTCAGTAAATGACAGACTTTACAGTATCTGTGCAAGAAATGCTCAGAATAATGAAACAGTCCCTGTGCCAGAGCCTTTATATAGTAGAAATTAAATTTTTTCATGACTGTGACATGAAAAAATCCATTTAAAAAATCAAATTTGAGATGCAACTATGTATGCATACAAACTTAAAATGAATTCAGCTTCCTAGGAAGGTCTTTATTACCCTCAAACCACTCAGAGATGTAAATTTACTACATTTCCCTACTACTGCTTTTCTTTTCCTGAGAGATTCTCAGTCCCAGCTGCTTCCCTCAACACTTCTTTGATGATGGGAGCCAGTTAAAGGGGAGAAACAATATTCATGACCCTCTGCAATTAAAAAGATCTCAGGTTTCAGACGTTAAATCTAAAATTCTTGCAGCAAAGCGTGTGTGGGTGTGCAGCCTAGAGATTAAATGAAATCATTCTTGCCAGCTTCTGTTGAGTAAATTAAAGTAATAAATACATTAATTAAATATGATCAAGGATATTAGCTGCTTACAAAATTTGTATTAACAAAAGTAAGTTAAATTCATTATTGGAAATACTTCTGTATTTTCCTGTCACTCTCTGTAAAGAGCTAGCAAATATAAGCACCAAGAAAAGCTTTGGGATGGTATTTCCTGTCTTCGGTTGTTGGTAAGAATTCTCCATTAACTTCAAAGGCATTTAATCAGAAGGCAATTTATGCCTTCTTTATTCTCAGTTGCATTTTTTCTTCATTTTCACTTTCAAAAAGTTTCTCTGTGGATGAGAATCTAGCCTGTTTTCACCAGTTTAGCCATGGTGCTAAAACTCTAGGAGACTGCAGCTTAGATGCAGCCTGAGCTGGTGGCTAAGGATATTATTTCACTCTTCAGAACACTCACTATATGGCAAGGCAGAGCCACGAGGAGTAAAACGATTCGCATACTGCAAGTGGTTTTTATTCACTTAAATCTCCAGATGTGATGGGTTAATAAGGTGCCTGAATTTGGGGTAAATTTAGCAACTTGGAGAAAGATTAAAGTTGCATTGAAATGGGTATAATTTAGGTGTAGTATCCTGAAGCAATCAGGCAGTAAGAGTTTTCAAAGAGCTCTTCCTACAAGACCGTCATGTATGAGCAGTAGTTCAAGTGAAAGAGGCTACCTTCTAGGTAAGTTGTAGTGATCTGGTTTTGAAATTCCATGTGTTCGCAATGTCTGGCAGCTATTATTGATACAAATTTTCCCACTGTTTCATTTTTCCTTCATTTCTGTTAGGATCTTTAGGTTTTTACATGTGACCTTCCTATCTTTAATCCTTTTTTTTGCCCTTTATTTTGCAGCTCTGTCCCTGAAGTGTTCCTTAAATTTTTAGTTTCAAGTGAAAACTTCTCATGACATTATCTTAATGTTCTTGCTCTGGCAGACAATTAAGGATTGTGCTCTACTCTCATTAAGGCTAGCTAAAAAAGCTGGCCCCAATAAGAAGGATCTAAAAGTTCTTCTGCCACTGGAGCTACACAGAAAGCATGAGTCTTTGTTTTCATGAGAGAGAATTTGACTGCAGAATCTGGAGGAGTCTGTGGTATGCAGGTACGACGGGGGAAAGAGACAATGTATATGAACCTAAATGTGGCCACTTACACCATATTGCTCACAACTAAGGCTGCAGTCAAGATTCTCTCTTGGACTGTTTCTGGTTGTGGGTTGGGTTTTTTTTTGTTGTTGTTTGTTTATTTATTTGTTTGTGATTTTTTTTTGTGATTGTTTTTCAGGTTTGTTGACTTTCTTTTCTCGAGATGTCTTTTTGACATGTATCTCTAAGGTAGTTACGGATAATTCGGGTGGGCTGGAACAGGATGATGCTGTGGTTTGGAAGTGTTTTCAATGATCTGGTTGCATTTGTGATAGACTTATTGATGGAGATCAAGAAGCTCATTTCTGGCCATATCTTAATTTATAAGGAAGAAGGGAATGAGTAAGTGTTTCTCTTGAAGATTGCATTCACTCTGAATTGGGAACAGAGGGTTCAAACAGGTTCAAATGAACAAGCTGAAGTTGGTATGATTTTTGTGCTTAGCATAGACTGTACTGTCTTACTCACCAGGTAAGGAGAATTATCCTTGTTGCCCTGTCATTTCCCTATCACTGTTATGGATATATCCAGCCCTAGAAGAATTGTATGCATTCATATAAATATGCATACTGGAAATTAAATGCTGATACTTACTATTTAACTTAATACAACTCTACAATAAATGTTTATGTATCTAGAATAAAAGAGTTCCATTTTATTTTACTTTTGATTGAATTACGGAAATAATCATAGGATGGTTTAGGTTGGAAGGGACCTTAAAGATCACCTGGTTCCAACCCCCCTGCCATGGGCAGGAGCACCTCCCACTAGACCAGGTTGCTCAGAGCCTCATGCAACCTGGTCCTGAACACATCCAGTGTTGGGTCATATCACTTATGCTTCCATTTCATCCTACAAATTAAAATTAAATAAATACATCAAAGAACTAACAGAATATTGAATAAATTGAGACTTGCCTGCCTGAGACTGAACTGAGATCTAAGCAGGAAAAACTCACCGAGTCAGACCAGCTCAGTGCAGGTCAGTCCGCGCTGGGGAAAGGAATCGCGCGTGAAAAGGGCCGGCAAGGGGCTCTTTTGGGGCCTTCGGAAGCCGCGAGAGGAGCTCGCTTGTGCCGGAGGCCGGCAGCTGGTGGGCGGCTGCTGAGGCGGCCCGGGCGGAGCAGCAGCACCGGCGGCAGATCTGAACGAGGCGTTAACGCGCCGGCGGCCACTCGCCGAGACCCCCCCTCATAAAACAGCCCCTTGGGAGCGCTGAGCGAACACTCGGCGAGTGCGCGTCACCCGGGGGGTCACCCGGGAGTCAGCATCTCGCGCGCAAGGGCTCTCCTTCTCCGGGAGACTAGCTCCAGTCTGGTAAGTCCGCTCTCTTTTTGTGTCTTTTTGGCTCTTTCATGACTCTCTTGGAAGCCGGGAGAGCGGTTCGGTTGTGCCCACCAGCGGGCAGCTGCTGGCAACAGCTGAGGCGGCCCGGGCGCGGCAG
>JAAGNO010012675.1:50291-98420 GCA_033439905.1 Ceryle rudis | reverse complement strand
CAGTAAACACCGCAGAAAGAAACGATGAGTACTTGTGGTGGGTGACTCTCTGTTACAAAGGGCACTGAGGCACCATCTGCTGACCCGGCAGAGAGTCACGAGCAGTCTGCTGCCTCCCGGGAGCTAAGGCAAGAGACATGACTGAAATGGTGACACAACTGATCAAAAGCACAGACTACTATCCCCTGTTACTGTTTCCTGTAGGCACGAATGACACAGCAAACCAGAAGCTGAGCAGAATCAAGGAGGACTATAAAGCCCTAGGGGTACAGGTGAAAAGAAAAAAATAGTGCACAAGTTCTCTTTCCCTTGATCTTACCAGTTGCAGAAAATGAGGTAGCCAGAAATAGACATATTGTTCACATCAGCTTCTGGCTACATGTCTGGTGCTGTTGATAGGGCTTTATTTTTTATGACGATGGGACATTATTCAATGAGTATAACCAGTTAGAGAGAGATGGGATATGTATGTCTGGAAAAGGCAAGAGGAGACTTGTGTGGATGAGTACAGGTCTTGGAAAAACTCAAATGGAAGAAGGAAATTTACAGAACGTGGAAAACAAGACTGGCTGCTTTGGAGGGATAAAGGAATGTTGTCAGAGAATGCAGGGATGCAATGAGGAAAGGTAAGGCCCACCTGGAATTGAATCTGTCAAGGGACATCAAAGACAACAAGAAAGCTTTTTTCAGTATGTCAGTAGAAAAACGGAAGATTAGGGAAAATGTGGGCCCGCTGATGGACGAGGTGGGCGCCCCAGTAGTGTGAGATGCAGAGAAGGCAGAGAGACTCTGGAGGTAAAAGTTCTGGAGAGAGGAAGACTTTCCCTTGGTAGGGGAGGACTAGGTTAGAGATCACTTAGTCAAATTGAACATCCATCAGTGGGATGCACCCACAAGTGCTGAGAGAGCTGGTAGATGTTATTGCTGTGCCACTCTCAATCATCTTTGACAGGTCATGGAGAACAGGAGAGTTGCCTGAGGACTGGAGGAAGGCCAATGTCACTCCAGTCTTTAAAAAGGGCAAGAAGCAGGGTCAAGCTGGGGGCCTGTAACCAGTGGTGTCCCTCAGGAGTCAGCACTGGGTCTGGCGTTACTTAACATATTCATCAGTGACCTAGGTGAGGGGACGGAGTGTATCCTCAGCAAGTTTGCTCTCTGGAGAGATTCAAAACCCGTTTGGATGGAATCCTGTGTAATGTGCTCTAGGCAAAGCTGCTTTGGTGGTAGGGTTGGACTAAATGATTTCTGGATGTCTCTTTCAACTGCAGTGATTCTGTGATGATTTTGTGAAAACTGATAGGCTGAGGGAAGCAACCTAAAGAGATGGCAAATTACATCCTTCCTTAGGAGGCTTATGTACGTATTGACACACAGAATTATGCTAAAGGGATCTGTTTGAAATCCCATTTGTTTATGGGATGAAGCAAAAGAAATGAAAAAAGAAAATGACAAAAGAAAGTATTACTCCCTTTTCAGCAGGTGATGTACCAAGTAAAACAGGGTGGATGACATGCCCAGTGTGGTATAAACCTGTAAGTCCTAAATCACTAGAGTGCTCTCTTTACCTGTCTCAGGAAGGGTGTGTGTATAATTTGAAATTTGGCTAATTGCTGTGTCTTGCATAATTATGAAGTGCTTTTTTCTTGTTAATAATCTTATTTTTGTCCGTCTCACCATGATGTTGCTTCCTTCTGCACACCGGCACTAGGCAGGAGACTTGATCCACAGGTCAGCTGTGGGCTCTCCTTGCACTGTACCATATGATGCTCATTCAATTTCAATGGACAGTTTTCATGTTTGTGAGGTGAAAGCATTAATGTACAGTTAGAAGTTTGAAGTTATTTTCTCTCCTCTTTTTAAGAGGCCATGGAAACTTATAAATAGGCCAAATTGTGAGGACTTGATAGTTCCAGTATCAACTCAGCACTTTGTAGTTCCAGTTTCTCAGCTCCAAAGACTATAGTGAAAACAGTATTGTAGCAGCAAAGATAAATGACTCTAATACTTTAAGATAAATGGGATAGAGGTGCATTTTTTATTTTTTTAACACCAACAAAATATCTTAATGGTAAAACTGGAAAAAACCTCTCAGTCTCTTTCAGCAAGGAGCAGCCTTATGAAATATTTATCTCTTCCTGTACAAAAGTACAAGCTATAAAACCACACCGGTGATTAAATAGAAATTATTTAGGTTTTTTATATTAATTTTACATCTTGATTCTTGTGGATGAATTTTTGTGTTAACATTAAAACAGTGTCTTCACTTTATCTCCTTCAGTTACATCCATTATTTAGGGTGTTGACCTAATTTTAATATTAAAGACCTGCAAAAACGAAAATTACCAGGAGAAATAAAGCTCAGTTTTTCAGTTTGTACATTTTTCTTCCTCTTCCATACATCACACTCAGCAGGATCCTATAACTAATAAAAGACCTTTTTTTCTTTTCTTCCTTTTTTTTTTTTTCTCTTTTCAGATAACTACATAAATGTAAATCCAAATATATGAGAAACAGTGCTAAATGCCTTCTATTATACCAGCACTTAAGCAACTTCTGGGCTGTTCCTTGCACACCATCTTTGTTCTCCTAAATGTAAATGTACAGAATACTTTAATATTTTTTCTTCAGGACTTCACTGACTAAAATACCTCTTGCCAGTTTTCTTTTGGGATACAGTCCTAATCTGAAGTGGAAGTTTTTACACAGAAAATAGAAAGATGACCCTGGTATCAGGTAAAGAGTTCGGTTGGTTTGCCATCAGCATCCCCTAGTGGTGATATTATTTTCCTATCAGACTTCTACAGACAAAGTAATTTGATACATTTACTTACATGGGTTAGAAGATCAAGAGACGGGTGACGCTTTAAAAAAGCCTGTGCAAAAAAAAATATTGCATGTTAAATTTTCAAAATTACTTTAGAGGCGGATAAAATGAAAAATGGACAAACCCCCTATTTCCTGAATCGTGTATCTGGTTTGCTTAATTAATGTTGGTACAGAAATTAAAATACAAAGATAGGAATTTTAGAGCAGCCTGGTTTTTGGTTCTCAGACATGAATCCCTTACTATTATTATGTGGTTTTGTGACACTGCAGCAGAAAGTTAAATACAAAAGTGAGTTAAACTTCAAATCTGTGTCAAACATGAACTTTTTTGAGGGTATGTTGAGATTGTGTTGCTGTGTGCTTACATTTTACTTCATTTAAATTTTAGCATAATTAAACATTTTAGACAGTGATGTCTAAAACAATTTGTCTTAATTTGTTAGACAGCATATAAAAGAACTTAAAAAAACCACTTAAGTGATTTAGGAGGCTGAATTCCACTGGTTTTCACTGATACTCAGGCTTCTTTGCTGAACCTAGTCAATTCCTAGTCAGTTTTCAACCAAAATGTATTCCTTTGTTGGAAACAGACAGTACATGCTTAAAGTACTTAATTTAGACAGTCCAAAATGAAAAACAGTTAGTGTGAATCTCTTGTTTCTTTCATCTGACCAAAGGAAGATGTCAAAAAAGATTATTCTATTAACTGAGGGAAATGGAAATGAAGTTAAATAGTTGGTCTGTATTGTGACTGTGTATGTCATGTTCCAGTTTGGCAGGATCTATACAAACAACTGTTTCTCTTCTCTACACCAGAAGACCTGGGGTTATGTATACCAGTTCTGATGTGTACCAGAGTAGCTATGTGCCTTGTGTGTTCCTCAACACATTTTTCATGTATATGATTGTTTTGTAGACTTCCCACAGAGAACTTGAGGCCTGTACAGAAAAGACTACTCATTTGGGTGTCCTGGGAAGTCTCTGTGCCTCCCAATGGTAAAGCTCAAAACAGCAGTTCAGGGTCACCAAGGGTGTACCCTGGGGTCTCATTACAGTCTTGAAGTTCTGCAATTCTCACCTCATTCCACGTGCTTTCCTCCTCTTAGGGAACTATTTAAAACAGTACTCAGGTGGTGGGCAGAGTTAAAACACAGCTGATGTACGTAAGAATTTCTAGACTAGTGTAGAAGAGACTGAATTTGCAAAGGCTGTGTTTCTGGCTCTGTGTTTGGGACTCTGAATAGATCTCATTTCTTTCCTCTTTGCTGACATCTCCTCTGGGGATGAAATCTTCAGATTTTGTCAGCTTCAGTATAGTGCGGCACACTTAAACACTTCTGACAATTTGGAGTTGAGCAAATGCCAACACATTCTACTGACATCTATCTTACTCTTCTGAGTTAAGATGGACTGACAACCTTATTGTGTGCTGTTGTCATACATGTAAATGTCTTTTAAAGCTTTTTTTATTTCCCTTTTTATTAGTAGTAGATCAAAACCTGCCAGTCCTAAAACAGTCAAGGAGGCATTTCAGGGTCCCTATAACCATCATCAAAATGGAGACAGATGCCACTAGAGAGTTGACGAAGAAAAGGAATGGGGCAGAGGAATTTCTGTTACAAGTTTTGAGAAGTGGCTTATCTGTTGGTCAATTAGTATGGTGTGATATAACTTTAAGACCCTAGAAGACTGGATGTGTATCATGGAATGGCTTAGGCTAGAAGGAATCTTAGAGATCGTCTCATCCAACCTCCCCACCATGGGCAGGGACGCCTCTCAACTAGACTAGGTTGCTCAAGGCCTCATCCAACTTGGCCTTGAACACCTTCAGGGAGGGGGCATCCACAGCCCCTCTAGGCAATCTATTCGAGAGTCTCACCACCCTTGTACTGAAGAACTTTTTCCTAAGCACCAATCTAAACTTATTTTCACTCAGTTTAAAACCATTTCCCCTCATCCTATTGCTGGACACTCTTGTAAAGAGTCCCTCTCCAGCCTTGCTGTAGGTTCCCTTCAAGTATTGGAAGGCAGTTATAAGGTCTCCCTGGAGTCTTCTCCAGGCTGAACAATCTCAGCTTCCTCAGCCTATCCTCATAGCAGATGTGCTCCAGCCCCTGGATCATTTTTGTGGCCCTCCTCTGGACTCATTCCAACAGATCTATGTCCCTCTTATGGTGGGGACACCAGAACTGGACGCAGTACTTGAGGTGGGGTCTCACAAGAGCAGAGTAAAGTGGGAGGATCACTTCTCTTGATCTGCTGGCCACCTCCCTCCTTTTGATGCATCCTGGGATACAGTTGGCCTTCTGTGCTGCATGAGCACACTGCCAGGTCATTGTTGAGGTTCTTATCAATCAACAAATATAATTATTTTACTTTACAAAGCATAATGGAGATTAAATTTGTTTGTCACTCCCCTTTTACTGTCCCAGCACCCCCAATCATTGTGTTAGGAACATTAGAGGGTACATCCCTGGCCCCTTTTTAGTATGGTCTTGTGGCCCATGAATCTGACTATGTGTGATGCTACTACCTCCTTTTGGTGTCTCTCATCTTCCATCAGTTTAATGTCCACTGGGTGAATAAGTATTTTGTTTATTTTAAGTGAGTTTCCTACTTGTGTTTCAACAAGTGCTACCCCATTCTCTAATGGCAGGATTTGGTGAGCAATAGTCTTGTGCTCAGCTTTTCCATGGCCTTCCTGATTCTGTAAGGCCTCTTCAGCCCTATACTGAAGAGTCCCAGCCTTTCTCATCTCTCCTCATAAGGCATCTCTCTAGCCCCTTGATCATCTAGTTGCCCTTCTCTGCATCTTCTGTAGCTCTGTCTCTTCCATCAGATGCAGAGACTGGAACTGGACATAGTAGTCCCAATGCAGGAATGACACAGTATTTTAAATGGCACAGCGATGGCTTCTGTCCTGCTCTCAACACTTCTATTCATGTCCAACATTTTATTGCCTTTTTTGGGCTACTGTTGCACAGTGATTTCAGAGAACTGCAAGTGATGACTCTAACATTCTTCTTAATTATAACAACTGCATTTTTATGAGTTCAGCACTGCATATGCAAACTTTAGGGTAGTTTTCCCTAACCAAACCATCTCTGCTAGCTCATCTGCCACCTTTGTCCCCATCCCACTTCCTTAGTTTGTCCAGACTTTTTAGCATTCCTGGTCAATAGCTTGACTTTTGACCACCTGGAAGAGTGGATTTGGCTGCAGGCTCACAGATTTCACAGTGCAGTCCTTTCTTCAGATCATTGCTAAAGGAGCTGTAACTAGCATCAGTCTCTGGGAGACATGACTGCTGACTCCTCTTGATCCTGAAAAGTGTTCATTAAGCCTTGTGGTTTGATTCATATTGCTTAACCTGTGAAAGAATTATTTTTCCCTCCAGTCCTTTGGCAACTGTTTTCTCTAAGAATAAAAGGCTTTTCAAAAATCCAAATGAACTATGTCTGCTGGATTTCTTTTATTCACATGCCCACTAATACACTCAAGAACTCCATAAGGCCAATGAGTTAGGGTTTCCTAGCACAAAATCAATGCTGCCTTTCCCCAGAGACTGTTTATTTACATGCTTGTTGCTGTTTAAGGATAAATGACAGAAGGCAGGTTGAGTGGATTTGGATACCAAAATGTCTTAATCACAGATAAATGCAAGTTTGAGTTACATGACTTCCCTGAGTTTTGGGAGAGATGGTGCCGTGCAAAAGAGAAGTCACAGTCCCAGCCATGCAATGGGACAGGCGGTTTCCTGGACCTGTGTGTCTAATTCCCTCTCAGGATTCTCCCTACATACCCAAAGAGACTTTCTCCTTATATAAACACGGGGATCTCACCCCACATAACCCTCATGTCCTAGGCATCAGTTTACTTCAGCTTAATCTCGGATACAACACAGATCTGTAAGAACACGAAGCATTAAAACTCTGCTTACATGGCTGGCAAGTGGCAGAGAAAGCATTAAAGCTTGTCCCTGGAAAAAAATTCCAAAAAAGTCACCAATACCTACCTTTGTCTCTTATTTTACTTACATATTTCTCAAATTAATTCTAAAATGTTTATTAGTGTATCAAGTTTGTTTCCTTTATAAATTATTTAAAATTACACAAGTTCTACTTCAAATTCAGGTGTTTTTAATAAGGCACGTGGTTCAGTTGCAATAAAAGTGTAACCGATTACTGTTCAAGTAGTTCTAGGTCTATACATTGATGTCAAACATGTTATCAAATTTCTTCTCCATTTCTCAATTAACTAAAGGTTTCCCCTAACAAAGAGATGATAGCATAATTCAGTCACTTTTATGCTTTCTAATTAAATGGACCTCTCAAGGGTCTAATTTCCTGCAAATTTAAAAGTCCCATTCATGTGAATGCAGCAAAAGGTCAATAGCAGGAACTGAGAACGTTTTATTTCAGAGTGCTTCATACCATAGACATCTCTGCATTTCCTTCTAATGTACTTTAATTCTTTCTAGTAGAGATGAGATGTCAACTGGCATTCCCCTGTGTAAAGAATGAATCAGAAGCTGTATCTTTCAGCCAGAAAGATGAGTTTTACAACCTTGAATGTATATTTTTAGGATTACATTTAACTGAAACTGTTGAATTCCTTAACTCTGAAATAACCACAGCTTCTTTTGTCAACAAGTTTAGTTTCTTCCCTTTATACCAAATAAAACACATCTTGAAGTCCTGGCTCCAGGCATAATGAAATTTTGAAACAACCCTCATCTGGGTGAGACCAGCACAAACTGTCTCTGCACAAGAACTACATGGCTTGCTCCAGAAGTGTCCTATTAGTTGACTTAATGACAAAACCTGTAGTTGCAACTTGCTACTACAGGGGACTTTAAAGACTGAGCTCACATCTCACTTCCTCTAATATGATGTACTTTCAGAGGCCCTCGCTCTGTTAGAAGGTATCAGAATGGTTGTGGACTGTGGTAAATAGGGCCTATAGAGCAGCCACATGGTTCCCTGATAGTGCAAATGAACTATTCTTCCACTTTTAATTTAACCAAACTTTTAGTTTCTTTGAGTTTAACTCCATAAAACATTCTAAAACCATTTTAACATAAAGTAAAAAAGAAATCAAGAGCAGTGTTTGTATCAGTAGCAGTATTTCTTTCAACAGAGCTCCTCTAGTAATGAGAGGGACAAAGTCTTGTATAAAGTGCCTTTTAGCATAAAGTAATGATTGCAGGTTTTTTTAATCCTTGTTGAATAATTTAAAATAGTGCTGTTACTGCAGGAAAATAGAAATTGAGAACTCGCTACCTGGAAACACAGGAAATTAAGCTGGTAAACCAGTGGGTTTTAGTACTGTAATGAAAGAGCTCCAACCTCAAATTTTGAATTTAAATCAATGTAACCTTAACCTGCAGAAATAGAAAACTGTAAAGAGCAAGCATTGTACCAACTTTGAAAGTAGGACAGGAACTAAATGTGGAATTCAGCATGATAGGATGTTTTTTAAAGGTAAAAATTGTGGTCATGCTGAGATGTATGATTGACAGTGGAAAATACCTTTGGACTACTCAAAGATCAATTTTAATTGAAAGTTAGGTCAGATGTAGGAAAGTAACTTTTGGTAACCAAAAATTTTGAGGTAGTTTCAGGCATAAATAACAGTCAAAAATCACAGGATTCTAAGGCTCAAGGTGACCTTAAAAAAAGTCTTTTAATCCATTTGACTACTCTTAGGCAGGACCCACTAGAGCTAACCCATTTTTGATGTGTCTAAGCTGTTCTTAGAACTTCAGGGACAGAAAATCCAGCTTGCCATTGCTAGCTACTTTCCAAATATTTTTTCTTAAATTTAAAAAGCTATGACATTTTCTTACCTACTTGCAACAGGAATATGTTTGTTCTTGTTCTGTCTTTCTGAGATACGGAGGGTAGTTCATGCCATTCCTTGCAGTTACTTCATTAAGAATTGAAGACTGTTGTCATCAACTTGCTTTGTGTTTCCTTCTACAAACTTGAACAATTAAATTTATTTTTTTTCTTTTTCTCTTGGTTTAACCTCTGCTGGCAGCAAAGCACCACACAGCCACTTACCCACCACTTTCCCTCCCCACACCCCCTCCTGTGAAATGGGAAAGAGAATTAGGAGGAAGAAAAAAGGTGAGACCCCAGGGGTTAAGTTATGGGCAGTTTAATAAAACAACAGAAAGAGAAGAAAGCAACAGTACTAATGAAATGATAGACAATGCAAGTGATAGGGCTGGGAAGGCCTCTACCTATACCCGAGAAGCCACTTTTCCTGCTCCAGCCACACAGAAGCAAACTGAAAACAAGTACTCCCACCCTGTGCCAGCCCTGCGCTTATACAGGGGCATGACTCAGTATGGTATTGACTATGCCATTGGCTGCTTCAGTTGTTTATCTCAGCTGTGGCTCCTCCCAGCTGCAGCCTCTCCCAGCTGCTTGGGCCAGCAGCTGCTGCTGATAGTTAACCCGAACCCAACCCAGGACAGGGTTTTTTTCTTAGAAGGAATGCTTTCTAGACATTGCCATTAGACTACTTTCAATTGGTTGATATTTGTATTGTATTATTGTACTTAAACTGAACACAGTACCTTAATGTCAGATCCTCAGGTTTTTTTTTTTCATGACTAAACCAAATCCCTTTTGGGAAAAGTAAACTGCATTTTTCTGGGTATGTATTTTTCACCTGCCACCTTAAAAACCAATGCCTTAACCATTTTGACACTACATCACTTTTTTACTCCATCCTACTACTGCATGGCTATCTGTATACAAGTTTTACACTTGAGTGTCAGCACTGGTGCAGCAATATATGTTTCTCAAAACATATTGGGAAGAAAAAAGCCCTTTTGAATGGATAAATTTGATAACATGCTTGAGTAAGTAAGATAAATAAAAAAATGCTAGTATGTTATCGGAAGCTTTAGGAGAAAGGTAAGAAGCAACAGTGACTGACCTTAGAAGAATCAATTTTTTTAACATCCATTTATCAGGCAAAATGTCAGAAAAGATTAAAATAAAGAACTTTGATTCTTCTGTGCAGGATTTTTCAGGCTTTTAAAGTCCAAGTTTATTCTGCTTGTCAAGCAGTACAACTAATGAAGGGCTTTCTGAGGACTTTTGCTGTCATCCTTGGGATTATAAAAGAAGAGTGAAAAATGAATATTCTCCTTGCTCCAATAGTGATCTTCAGACATTCCTAAAATGCCTTGGCTCAAGCTGCTTTGCAGCCATTGTAACAAATCCGACTTGGCAAGAGTATTAATGATTTGACCTTCATTTCAAGTTTACTTTGTGCTTGCAAGAACAGTGGGTAGTGAGGAGGTATATTATTTTGTTCCTAGTGGCAATTAGGCTTCTCAGTAGCCGTAGTGCTACTTGCAAGGGGAAGATCCCATCTAATCATCAGTAAACTTCACTCAGAACATTTGCAGTGTTTATGGAATGTAATTCTTGCTCTTTCTGTGATCCTCCCTTTGTTCTTGGCAAGCTCTTTAAGTGCTCCAAACTA
This sequence comes from Ceryle rudis, assembly GCA_033439905.1. Classification (NCBI taxonomy): domain Eukaryota; kingdom Metazoa; phylum Chordata; class Aves; order Coraciiformes; family Cerylidae; genus Ceryle; species Ceryle rudis. Next base: position 88,088 of record JAAGNO010012675.1, on the reverse strand, counting down.
CCACTGGGTCAAAAATCTCCATTGTTTGTAGCAGTAAATAGCAAATCTAACCTCCTTGTGAAAACTAATCTAAACATATACATAGAATAAGACTATATTGCAGGATATAAACCGGTCACATAGTTACCTCATGGCAGCATAATTATTCTTCAGAAGGAGGGGCATATTTTGCTGAGTTCCTTAGGACTAGTTGCTGTGAAAGAAGAAATTAAAACTACAAGAAACCAGAACAGGGGCTGGCAATTTCTAGTTCTCAAAACATTAGAAAGATCACTCAAAGTGAGAAAATTTTACCCTGTGTTGTCTGCACACTAGCAGAAGAGGCACAGAAAAAGGCAGAGTGTCTCCGCTGACCTACGATAAAAGACTCTGGGCTGCAATTTTACATTCTTTGGTACAATTTAATTAAAAACCCCAATCTTCCTGGTGTCCATTACATGCAGCTGATCAGCGTGCTCTGGTAGCAGAAGCATGAATGCAACTGGTTGCTATGAGGAGCACTTCTGTGTGCTGGGCTCTTGTCCTAGCTGAACCCCCTCTGCCATGTCTTACCAGTGTGTGGTGTTCCTACATGAAGAGGTTTTACAGTTGCAGTTTCTGTAAGGTGCGGAATATACTGGTGAAATATTTAATTCTTCTCTTTGTTTTATAATATGTGTATGTGCACACATACCGATTTATAGCTGTATCCATATCTGTATTGATATGTCTTCATTATCTGTGTATATATACACATATGTATGTGTGTATCTGTATGTATGTCCATTTATGTATATATTAATACCTGCACACTGCAGACACACTTATAAAGATATATTTAAAGGCTTTAGAGTTTAATTTTTTTTTTTGTCTGTTTTTGATTCTACTGTAGAGATCTAGCCTGTTTTGGAAAATTCTTCCACAATATTGCTCTGTCTTTGAAAATAACAATATGTCACCACATTGCAATGCTTAGAGAAATGGTCTCTGAAGTACAAAGTCAGGAGAGATGGATGGAATTTTAATCTGTTCTGTGAGAACATAAGGATGTTTCAAATGAGAAGAATAATTTGAATTTCCTGTGCTGGTGCTTGCCGTTCAAACAAGATGTTTTTAATGATTTCTCTTTGCTTTATATAAGCTTTATCTTCAGTTAGAATTTACAGTTCCTCTACTGTATCTAATAGATACCTCAGTCTTTTGCTGTATCTGGAGCACTGTGTGGTGGTGCTCAGAAGAACTTTCTTTGATCTCCAATCTTCTGCCCTAGAGCTTCCCACTCAGCCTTTCTGGAAGTTGGTTTCAAATGACTTCCTTGTATTGAAGGTGATTATTATTTAATTCTGAATCTCTCTCTCCTGTCTTCAAATTAACCCTTTTAATCTGATCTCCCTTTTATAGAGGATTAGTGTTTACTTTTCCATTTTGTCTGAGTGACACAGTGAACAAAGACATAACTACTGTGGTTTATAAAACTAAAAATATTATCATATGGCTATTGGGGAATGTCAGATGCAGATAGTACAGTATATAACTGCAGATGAGCTGTGTATATATTTTGTCATGTAGAAGGAAAGGCTTAGTTCAGTTATATGTAATTTCTGTATCTTCAGCTCATGTTTCTCGAGGTGAGGTCACGAATTCGAGAACAAATGTGGTACATAGGGAAGAATGCCTATTTTGCATTTTAACAAGTTTCAAATTATCCAACTTCTACTGTATAATGTACTGTGTATCTGTCTGTGTTATGATGACTTCCAGTAAGTCCCTGTCACTCAGTGGATAAGTTCACTTACACTACAGTCTTGCCCTAAATATGGCCTCCACATGAACATGCTGTAGTTGCTGGGGTTATGGTCCAAGAAACTAGGCTGTCCATCTCCTTAGAGATGGACAAGTGGTGGTTCCTGGTTCATGTGTGTTTCCTTTACCATTTGCTTGCTTCCCCACTGTGGTCTATTGCTGCCTTTGACTCTCCTGAGTTTGTTTCCAGCTCCAGCCACACCAGCCCTGCGTACTTTCTGAATTTTTGCAGTAGTGCTGAGCACTTCAAAAGTGTATATATAATCTACAGCAAATAAATATATCAGGCAATGGGTTCATCACTAGTGAGGAAAAAACCCTAAGATAACAGCTGAAATTTATCATAAATATAGCTATGCTATGGCTTGGTAGCCAAAGTTGTGGCATAGGTGCCCATCCCTAGTAATTGAACATACCTCCAGTGTCCATTGCAAATACAGAACATTATCAAAAAAATGGTCCTAGATGTTCCTCAAAGCTTTTACAATGGAATAAATTAACCTGTGAAGAAGTGAAAGATGAAGTACAACTTTTAATGCCAAACTGCTGCGAAAGTCCTTAAGCCCACAAAAATAAAAAATTTCTGTTTCACTGCTAAACAAATGAAAGTAATGTCTGTTTTGTGATAATTGATATGAAAGTTTAGCTTTTTTAAACAACAGGGAGATTGTAGCAACCTGATCTGAACTTGTTGCTTTTTAATGATTCAGTGAGTTCCAGTATGTAAGCTTTATATAGTTGTTCTAATAAATGTCTTTTTTTCCTATGGAGTGGCAAAGAATTTACTTAAATTAACCAGGAAATCTCATCTTACTGCTATTAAATAAAATTGATTTTAATGAACAGCAGCTGTCTGTCTGCAGTGAGTAAACAATTTAAGTATCTTTTTGTATTAACTTAATGGTTTTTCCTCTTAAAAATAGTAAATTTTTGAAAATTGAAAACACCAAGAAAATAAAACTTCTTTCTCATAAGTGTCTAGATCTTTTAGGATGTAATTGGACAATACAGATCACTTGATCTCTGATATTTTTCACAGTGACAATTTTTTCTTGGAATCAGAAGGTGAAAGAGCTAATTTTAATGAGTTTGTATTTGTAAAAGTCTGCACACACACGAAAAATCTCCAACTGTCACAGCAGCCAGTAATTGGCAGAGAGATGCTTTGATAAAGGCAGGAAGAGATCCCTGCTGGTTCAAGACAGGTGGACATCAACTTGAATCCAATTTACATCTTAAAATGCACAATAGAAAAGATTTGCGTTACATTGCCTAGATAAAAGGGAGCTCTTAGTCTGAGCTCCTCATTTACTTTCTCCTCTTCTTATTTTTTTTTTCCCTTGCCCAAGCACTCCAACTATCTGCAGCTAATTTTTAATGAAGATACCTTGTTCAGCTGCTGTTTGAGGCAGCTATTTACTCGACTAAGACTCAAATCTGAACTCATGCTGGGCTAAAAAAGAAAACTCATACTGATAATTGGACAGACCTGAAATTGGATAGCCTGCATTACCCACAGCTTGAATCAAGCGAGTGTATCTTCAGTGTCAAGTTATTTTTATTTGGTTGCCTGGTCAAGGTCTCTTGCAACTCTTACTGGGGCTTAACGAGAGACCTGCAGTGGAACGTGCCTGCTCTGAAAGGTACAAAAAAGGTTCCTAGTGGGCATATTTGGGTTCTGTAAGTGATTCTAGCTATATGTTTAAATGGTTGATCCATATTTAAAATGTTAATTCAGGTACAAACTTGTAGTGCATCCAAAAGTTTTCTGATTAAGAAGACTGTATTGAGTTTAAATGAGGGTAAAGTAGGCTTATTCTTGCTCCAGAATGGATGCTGAAGAAAGGCAGGTGGGCAGTATGTGGGTGGTCTGAATTTTTGTTCCCCTGTAGTTCCTTTCCCAGTGTTTTGAGTTAGGACCGATGAAAAGTGAAAGCTTGCTTATATAAGCCTAGGAATTTTTTGTGTGTATTTTTTCAGCTACAAATTCAAATTTTGCAGTCATCAGTGTGAAGCTTGTGAAGCCTATTCTAAATTTGTATGTGTAACTGAAGTTAGTCTCGCACTAACATTCCACTATTTGTTAAATATTTGATTGTGAGATGGCATTCCTTTCTTAAATAATCCTTCCTTTACAGGTAAGGCTCTCAGTCTCTTTTAAAACACAAAGCAGTAGATCAGCAATATAAAAATGTTTCATTGTTTTTAAATGTAACTTTTCTTTTTATATTATGCAAGCACTTTCCTGTTTTGTAAAGTTCCTTAAAGTGTTGCTTTGTATGATAACGGAAAAACAGTCTAGTAATGTGCATTACTGAGTGTTTTCTCTCTTTCAAATTTAGGGAACTTTTATCTAAGTTCAGCATGTGTGTGAACTAGTTGAAATTAATGGAGCTATTGTGTACTTCGGGTGAGGTATTGGGCCACTTTGGTGTCTGAGTACAAGTTAGTTTTGAAAATCTTTCCAAATCCTTTGTTTCTCAGGTGAAAATGTCTTCAATAGTAAATGTTGACAAATGTATTTTGCTTGACATGCTTGAGTATTGATACAGCCCAAGATTTATTCTACTTTCCAATATTTCCATGAGGTAACTGAGTCAGGCTACCTAGAAAGATTGATGGGACAGGCACTCCCATCAATCCAGCCTATCCACATGAATTTCCCTTCAGTGGAAACTAGAATTTGAATGCAAAGGTGCATGGCACATTTAAAAAGTTTTTTTATGAAGACACTGCAGGAAAACACTCCTGAAGACAGGAGCATGGTCACAATTCAAGTATTTGAGTTTGGTCTCTGACAAACAAATGAAGAATCACAGAATCATAGAATCATAGAATGTTTTAGGCTGGAAGGGACTTCCAGAGGTTCCTGCACAAGTAGGGACATCTCTACCTAGGGCAGGTTGCTCAGAGCCCCATCAAGCCTGACCTTGAATGTCTCCAGGGATGGGGCCTCCACCACCTCTCTGGGCAGCCCCTTCCAGTGGTCTATCACCCTCATATTAAAGACCTTTTTTCTAATATCCAGTCTAAACCTATCCTTTCCCAACTTAAACCCATTGCTCCTTGTCCTATCATTACAAACCCTTTTGAACAGACCTTCCCCTGCCTTCCTGTAGGCCCCCTTCAGGTCACTATAAGGTCCCTCCGGAGCCTTCTCTTCTCCAGGCTGAACAGCCCCAACTCCCTCAGCCTGTCTTCATACAGAAGAATGATGAAGCCACTGAAACTGAATGTAGGGTACCTAGTGTATGGTCTCCCCCACATAACCCATGGCCAACCCCTTTTTCAGGTGCTGAGGGAAGGGACCTGGTGCACATGGGTCTGGAAGAATCTGTCTCTTTTCTAAGACCATAGCTTTTGTTCTTTTATTTTCTGCAGTGGACATGCTTTGAGGCAGAGTTCAAAGTCACTACACTTCCACCAAATATTTTATCTCTGTAAACTGGATCATGACTTCTTATTCAGAGAAGAATGATCAAGATCCAGGATGTTGGAGCTGTGTCCCATTGCCCAGTCTGAACCTTATCAGTGATGCATAAGGAGGGCAGAGTAGTGAGGATACAATACCTTCACTCTTCCCTGGTGACCCTTCGTATATTCTGTATGTGAAAATCACATATGGCCTTGTAAGAATGTGGTGGGTTGACCCTGGCTAGATGCCAGGTGCCCATCAAAGCCCCTCTTATCAATCCCCCACCTCAACTGGACAGGGAAATCTCTGTTCTGCTTCTTGGAACACCTCCTCCCCCTCCTTCTTTACTGATCTTGGTGTCTGCAGAGCTTTCTCTCGCATATTCTCACTCCTTTCTGGCTGCTGCTGCACTGCAGGATTTTTGCCACCTTAAATCTGTTATCCCAGAGGCACTACCACCATCACTGTGGGCTTGGCCTTGGCCAGCAGCGGATCCATCTTGGAGCTCTATTGGAAACAGGGGAAGCTTCTAGCAGCTTCTCTCAGAACCCTCCCCTGTAGACCCCTTGCTAACAAATCCTTGTCATGCAAACCTGATACAATGAACTTACAGCTGAACAATTCAGTTATACTTCCCAAATGTTCTTTCTCTTCGCATAATTTTTCAGGGGAACACAAGTAGTGAAAGATGAAAGACTAGGAAAAGCATAATTACATACCAAAATTATGTGTTGTTAGTAGTTTATATTTTGATCAGTCATTAGAATTTACCTGCATTAGACTAACAGGCTGTGCCCTTCTGTGTTGGATAGAAATGTACAGCACTAAGAAAAGAAACAAATTGAAGGTATTTTCTGATACCTTTGCTGTGTCTGTGCATGGCAATATGTCAATGGGTGCAGCACTCCCTGCTCTGGAATATAATCTCTGCTTTCTTTTGGAGTTTGAAGTGGAAAAAAAAAAAAAAAGGCTTACCGCTGTCATTTCTGATGTTATAAGGTTACCAGGCTACAACCTTTGGAGATTTTACACTACATTTGATTTTTAGTGTTTCACAAAATGGGACCTGTTTTCTGGCAGTCAATAAATCTGCGGGTGATACTGCTCTTATAATAGATGTGAATGGACTTTTACTGTTTGCTATAGCAGTTTAACTGCAGGGCAAGCTTATCAGGGGTTTTGTTGGGAAAAACACACAGTCTTTTTTTAGCCACAGGACTATTACTTTATTTTCATCAAGTTTCATGGTCATATTAGTATATACTGATCTGAGCAGGTCTGAAATAAGCAGGAAGTTCTCTGCTTCTCAACTTCAAAACAAACTGAAAATTGAAAATCAGTATTGGTGGGCTATAAAACAAAAGCGTCTGTATAAATAGGTAATCCCAATACTTAAAACAATTTATCTAAGTAAATGTTGTATGAAAATTATGTAAGTAACAGCAATGTAGAAGTCACCTTCATCTCTTGGTGCTTTCTCTTAAGTTATATGAAAATTTTCTAGTTCTGAAAGTCAGTATGTGGTATTTATACTTTGAATCAAAAAAATCACTGAGGTTGGAAGGGAGTTTTGTTTATGGTCTAGTCCAGTGTTCCTGCTTAAAGCAGGGTTAACTATGGCTAGTTGCTAAGGGCTGTGTGTGGTTGGGTTTTGAACATCTCCAAAGATGGAGACTGCACAATCGCTCTGATCAGCCTGTGCCAGTGTTCGAAACCCTTGCTGTGCAAAAGTGTTTTCTTACGCTTAAATAGAAATTCCCGCATATCAGTTTCTTTCCATTGACATTTGTTATGTCACTGGGCACCACCACCGAGAGGAGTCTGCTTTTCTCTTTTTCATTCACTTCCATCAGAAATATATAAATATACACACATGGATAAGAACGCTGGAGGCTTCTCTTGATCATCTTTGTGGCCATTCACTGGACTGTCTTGGACTGGGTAGACCAGAGCTGGACACAGTACTCCTGATGTGGTCTCATCAGTTCTGAGTAGGGAGGAAAGACTACCTTCCCTGACTTGCTAGGAATGCTTTTCCTGATGGAGCTAAGGATGTTTCTGGACTTCTTTGCTTAAAGGGTGCACTGTTGGCTTATGGTCAGCTCATTGTCAGGAAGGACCCATTGCTACTTCTCTGCAGAGCTACTTGGCTACTTGGTCACCCCCAACCTGTGCTGGTGCATGAGGTTATTCCTACCCACGTGCAGGACCTGATATTTCCCTTTTTGAACATCATGAGTTCATGAACTTAATGAACTTCCTGTCATCCAGTTTTACCACCCTGATGAGGTTCCTCTGAATTGCAACATGAATCTCTGTGGTATCAGCTACTCCTCTCACTTTTTATATCATCTGTGCAGTTGCTGAGGGCACACTCAGCCCCATCATCCAGGTGATACGTGAAACAGTTTATTGGCCTAGTATCAATCCCTGGGGCAAACCAGAAGTAACTGGTCCCCAGGTGGGTTTTCTACTTCTGATCACAACCTTTTGAGCCCAACAGCTCAGACAGTGTTTAATTCTCCACATCTAATCTGTACTTCTTGTAAGGCTTGCTAGTCCTAATAAAAACTTTCACGTTTTTTTCTCTGAGGGTATGTTCTGCCCCATCCTTTAGATCATTAATTGAACAGGATTGGACCCAGTATTGAACCATGGGGCACACTGATAGTTACTGACCTCCAACTAGACTTTGTGTCACTGGTCATCCACCACCCTCTCTCTGGGTCTGTCCATTCAGCTGGTTTTTCATCTGTCTCACTGCCCATCTTACTTATCCAGCGCATACCTCATCAACTTCTCCATGAGAATCTTATGGGAGACAAAGTTCAAAGCCTTACTGAAGTTAAGGTACACAATATCTACTGCCCTCCTCTCACCTACCAAGACAGTCATTTCATTGTAGAAAGTGATCAGCGGGTTGATCAAGCATGGCTTTCCATTGATGGTTCCATAATGACTACTCCTGATGACCTTGCTGTTCACATGCCTGGATATAGTGTACATGCTCCATAACCTTTCAAGGGATTGAGGTGAGGTTCAAGGTTCTCTGGTCTGCCTTTTTGTCCTTGAAGATATGAGTGCTCTTTTCTTTCTTCCAGCGCTCAGACACCTTTCTCAATCACCATGACTGTTCAAAGATCAAGTGTCCTTGCTGCGACATCAGCCAGGATGCACTTGTGGGTGCAACTCATCAGGGGTCATGGATTTACGTATGTCCTGTTTACTTATGTATTCTCTAAACTGATCCTTTTCCACCAGTGATATGTCTTGCTCTAGACTTTCCCCTTGGTCTCTGTGGCCTGGGATTCCTGAAGCCAGTCTTGCTAGTACATTCTGAGTTGAAGAAGGCATTCAGGACCTCAGCCTTTTCTATATTGTGTGCTACTCGGCTTCCTGCCCCATTCATCAGCAAGCCCGTCCGCCTTTTCCCTAACCTTCCTTTTGTCGCCTATGTATTTATAGAAGCCCTTTTTATTGCCTTTGAGGTCCCTCAAAGGACCAGCATGCTGATTTCCCAGAAAGTGCTTTGATTTTTTTTTCCCATAGTGATGCCACATTGTAGGCCCAGTGCTGGAGGTGACCCTGCCTAAACCTTGTTTTACTGACTTCCTTCATCACAAGGATGTCTCATTTCTGAAGGGAGAGTTTATATCAGGATTAATTTTTTTTCCTCTGGGGTCCAGGCCCAAGTTTCTTTGGACAAGCAACTTCCTTCTTACTCATTCTATTTACTACTATAACAGTACTACTGTCCTTGACATCCTTTCTATCTTCACATCAACTATGTGCTCACTCCCAACCCTCTTTCAGACTCTTATCCAGGTTCAGTACTCAACAGTAGTTGTGAAGGACAGGCAAAAGAGTTTAGTAAAAATACAGACCACACACATGAATATGTTTCTTTAGTCTTTTCCATCTTTCAGTTTCTGTTTTCAGTCCTAAACTGTGAATGTTTCTAGAAAATGTCTCATGTGTATCTCTATAATGTCAAAGTACATCTCTTATTTTGTGGGGTTTTAAAACTTCTGTGGCTTTGTTGGTGAATCTGTCAGCATTTTATGATCTTTGAGTAATAGAAAATCAGATGTGAAATCTGGCCTCTAAAGTCTTGGACATTTTTCTGGTAGCTAATTTTGTAGAATAGTAGGAGTTTAATGCATTAACAGACCAGTAACAAAATCATTCACTCCACTCTTAGTTTAAGAGAGTTAAAATACAGAGGTAGTAAACAGAGTCAGCATCGTTATGAAACTCTGTATCAACACAAACTCTTTGCCTTGTTAGAGGAAAGGCAAGAGTGAATAAAATATCTGTAAGTGTTCATTTAATGGTGTATGCATTTCCAGTATTAAAAAACTTGTCATAGTAATTTCAGTTAATGTATTCCTATGTCTAGTTATGTTTTTTGTAAAGCTCTTCTGATCATTGCTGGTTTCTCTGTACATGTCTGGTTTTTCTGTTTTTGTTTTGGTTTGTTTTGGTTTGTTTTGGGTTTTTTTTTTGTTTGTTTTGTTTTGTTTTGTTTTGTTTCGTTTCATTTCGTTTCATTTCGTTTTGTTTTTTTTGTTTTAAAGTACTTACCTAAACTTAGTTTTTAAATGCAGGTTCATAAAATGGATTGGTTACTGAGTAGAATGGAAATCATTAGAGAGAAAAAAATGGAGAGAAGGAAAAAAAAAGAAAAGATGAAAGACATAAAGTGTGTGAAAGAATCAGATTTTGGAGTCTGGGATCAGAAAGCTCAATAAAGCATGTAAATACCAGTAAATGTCAGCTGGCATTGACTTCTATTTGTGAATCTCATATGATGAGCTCATCATCACAAATGTTTAACATCTCTCTGGTGGCTTGGTCTTCACCTGCAGCTTTCTGATGTTTTACCTCCTTTATCCTTCCTTTCATTTTTTTGTAGACTTTTTGTTCGTTATGTGGGATATTATGGTATCTTACTCTGGGTGTTACATGAGGATCTGAGCTTTAAACTGCAACCTCAGTACTCCTCTGCCTCCAAGCTACTCTGGTTTGTATCCCCCTATAGCACATTTTGTCCTCTCTGATAATTATGGAGGACAGGGAACTCTGCAATAACTCCACTCTTGATGTCTCATTTCTTTATCAAACTCAGTAACTTCTTGTGGTGTTGATCTGGCAATCACCTCTTGAAAATTCTCTTTATTCTTTTTCTGCTGCTAAGTACTTGCCATGTTTAAATAGAACAGGCCCTCTGGCTGCGGAAGAGTTGCCAGCTAAAACTTGTGAGACTGATCCACTGGTTTATTATTATTTCTTTCAGCAGCTCTTCAGTGTCTTTGATGTTACCCATGCATTTACATTAAAAGCTGTCAGTGATTTATTTTAATAAAATCCAATTATCCTTTTTAGTTCCTTGTGAAAAATTAATGGATGTTTCCAGTTTAATTGTGAATATAAGCTCATGGAAGGAAAGACACCAGTCACTAATGGAACTGTGGCATTTATAGTGCCAGCAGCAGCAGTGAGGGTTAACAAATATCTAATGCTGTGCTGCCTTGACTTCAGTAACTTATATAGAGCCTGTTTGGGTCAGAGGAGAAAAGCAGCTGCTTTCAAGGAGCTGCACTAGGATAATGCTAAAATACTGTATTCTGTACACGGTTCAGTATCTCTGCATGATTCTTGTGCTGTGTATCCATGGGAAAAGAAATGACAGTTCCAGGAGGTGGCATCTTTGGCGTTATTGTTCAACCTGATCTCTTACACCTTCAGTTTTTCTGTAGTTTCACAAGGAACAAAAAAGTGAACTTCAGGCTCCTGAACCGTTAAACCATCGTGTTCTCAACTGTGTATTTTTAAAGCAAGGGTTCTGCTCCTCCTGAAAATCTTTGATTTCCCCATACTGCTAACAGCAGGAGGCTATGCTTCCGCTACCATCAGCTTTTCTTTATCTGAAATACAAGGTTGGTTTCTTGGTACTGAAATACTCCTATTGGTGCAATCAACAAGAAAGGAAGCGTATCTCTCTGTTGCCTTAAATTTGGTCTGGTGTGGACCTGAATAGCATTGTAAAGTTACTTGCACCAGCCAAACACCTTTCCAGCTTGGTTGTGTTATCTCTAAAGTATTATTGTTGGCTTAATGCCAAAAAAAAGGCTGGTTATAAGCAGCAGTGAGATGACACTAGTTTTATTTGGGACACTTTAATAACTGAGAGGTGAGACTGTTCAGTGATTGTCACATATCCCAGCTGAGACCCATTTGTGCCCCCATTTGAACACAGCAGGGGGAAGCTGAGAAGGCCATCAGGCCTGAAGTACCAAATGTATGTTTAATGTCAATCTGTTATGTCTCAGTGCTACAGATGACACCCTCACACACTGTGCATCTCCACTGTTGCTTAGTTTTTGCAAAAAAACTTGCAGTGGATCTCAGCATTTTTGCATTAGCTCCTCTACCTCGAAACCAACATAGAATCTGATAACTATTTTGTACAAAAAGTCGCTATTCTTGTTTCAAGATATCAGTAAAGTCTCAAAATGGAGAATAATACTTGATGATTATCACTCAGGAAATACAGTAATAATGGGCCCAGAAATGGCCTTCAGCACGACAGGAAAAAAGAGGTGTGGAAAAAGAGGCCTTAATTAAACATTTAGAGGGAACCTGACCCACAAGATTTGTTTTAATAATTTTAAACTGATCTCTGATCTGTTAAAATTAGCAATTATAAAAGAAAAAGCCCCAAATACAACACAGCAGAAAGCATCAAAGAAGAGAAAATGCTGAGTTTCATTTCATATCTGGGTAATATAATACCTTCCTTCTTTATCCGATTTGTCATGGGGTTGGTCCACGTTACTGGCTATCCATCGTGCAATTTTATACAGACTCATAGAATCATAGAATGGTTTGCATTAGAAGGGACCTTTAAAGGTCAGCTAGTCCAACTCTTCTGCAATAAGCAGGGACATCTTCAACTAGATCAGGTTGCTCAGAGCCCCATCCAACCTGACCTTGGAGATACCCTCATTTATCTTGTTGCATAATTAAAAACCCAAGAGTAGTCTTCAATGTCTTTTATTCCTTCAGCTAAATTACCTTTTCACCCCTACTAGTTTCTCCCCTCCTGTCCTTATTTTTGCTACTTCCCATGTTCATACAGTTCTGGTTGCCTTTGCATCAATACGTCTGCATGAATTAAACAATGTTAATTATGGATGAAGATATGCAAAATATTATTTCAGTTTGCTCCTTTTTTCCATTCCAGTAACAAGTACTTTTTACAGAGCTGACTCCAGATGGATAATGCCTAATAACAGTTTAGTGAAAGTATCCTGTGATTCCATAAAATATTAAACACTTCATAAAGCCTGGTTTCCTTATTAAACAGTGTCAAGAGCTTCATCAGTCATTTGACTGGTAGTACATGTCAAGCCAAGCTACTGGGAATACATGCTGAATACAGAGGTCAGAAGAATCAAGGTTTCAAGACGACAAATTCGATCCATGTTTTTAAGATGTCAGCATCTACACCTGCCCTTTAGCTAAAAATTAGCATCAGAAACCTTCCTCTGTGTTTATAGTGGTAGTGTAAAAAACTTTGCTAACTAGATGATAAATTAGCTACAGGTAGCTACTTTAGTACTTGATAATCGGGACTTGGACCCAAAGCCTTCTCTCCTAGTAGGTGTTTTTCAGGGTCAGTAAGACTTCAAAATGGCATAAAATCTCAGTGAGGAAATATTCACAGAAAATGAATTTTCAACACCTCGAATAGCTTTATTGGCCTTTTTCTTCCTCTTTAGCTAAACTTTGGTTTATAACTGTTACTGCAAAGTTGCATGCAAATCTCTCAGCCATGTTCTGTTAGCCACAACACAGAGAAGCTACAGAAATGCAGTAGGGGAGCAGCTGAGTTTTGGATGCTGCTGTGAGCCTTTGCATCCATGGCAGCATTCCCACAGCCAATCCAGGGAGATTCCTGACTTCTGCAGCCTTGCCTGATGTAGGCAAAATATATCAGTAGAGGCTTAAAAGTAATTGTTACTAGAAAATAAAGAAGTCATTTATTGGTAGGTGAGCTTAAGCAGAACTCCCATTATGCATCAGGTTAAGGTGTCATTCTAAAGACTGGCTGTGGTCCCATTTTACATTTGTTGTAATACTTGCATAATCTTAGGAATGCCTATTTGTTATGTGCCAAGACACAATATTTCCCATAAGAACTTTAAACAGTCATGTGGAAATCACAGATTTGTTAAATTAATTGCATTATCTATGGCAGAGCAATTAAAGAACCGACAATTAGTGTATCTTAGTGCCAGAATAAGTAGATTAAAGGAGATGTTGTAATTGAGCAAAATAGAGGTAGCTATGCATTGTGTAGTAAAAAAGATTATATATGTCTCAGTCATCAAGCACATAACAATTTCAGGTGTTTAGAATAGACATTGCTTACTTAATTGCATAAATTGCTCCAAAATTCTGCACGTTCAGTCATTACGGTGGAAGTTGTTAGTGGAAAAACCCTTGCCCATTGGATTGTTAACTTTCAATTAAATACCTTGGTGATGAAGACATTTCACGTTGTCTTCAGTGAGCCACATATTCTGGGGTATAAAGGAATTGAATTTTGCCTGTGTTAATGCATGTGGTGGAAGCCTCATGGAAATCGGCATTTGGCCTTCAGTAATTTGCTTATAAAGCAAAGGAAAAGACGCTCAGTTAACACAGTCTGGAAATGAAACAGAGATCTTTCCAAATGATTAAGAAAATAATTACTGATTTTAAGAATGAAAAAATAGATATAAGATTGAGAAGTATCTGGTTTTCCTCCACCTGAAAATGATATATTCATATTTCCTTTAATAATACAGTGAGAAAGATGTAATGAAACTATTGTGCAGTTTAGTTATGTTTTGGTTGTGCTTAAGTAGTGGTGTCAACCACAGACACGTGTAAAGCAGACCACAAGCAAGGGAAAAAGCAATGTCCCTTCCCCCTGTTCTACAGGACAGATTGCATGCTGCTGGGTTTCAGGCGTTCTCTCTTTCCTCCTGGTGTCACCTCTCTTTGACAACAGAAGTCTGAGTGCTCAGAAAATTATTGTGCGTCATAGGTCCTTTATGTTGTCTAATGAAGGTGACCTATTTTTTAGCACTTTAGACTGCATTTTCTTCTTCTCTTACTTCATTGTAAAAGCGTCTCACTGTAGGCCAATAATGATTTCAATTCTCTGTGAGAAGTTTAGAAATTCAGACTCAGTCCTAAGTGTGAGTATTTTTATTTGCCTCATCCCAGCTTTTCCTCACAGAGGCAGGTGCTACAATGCCTGAGAAGACAATCCATAAAAAGTCTCTGGTTTACTTTCACTTAAGTAAAAATAACATAATATAAAATGAATAAACAAAATTAGCAGGAAAAAAAATGGATGAGTCATCAAGAAAACCTGTCATTAAAAAAAACCCCAAAACCATAATGAATTAGCATTTGAAAGATTGAGATTATTAATATAAAAACTATTTCAAATATCAAAGCCAAATAAGCACCTCAGTGAATACTTATGTGCATCATCAGGCTGTTGAAAATAAACACACACTGCAGAATTAGTAGCATAGTAAGTGTTGAAGGAATGGCTAAAAAACCCCAGTGAGATTATGTTCAATGAATATAATTTTGCACAGGGTGCATAAATTTGCACCCTGTTATCAGCTGGTGGAAACTGGCTCACCAGTGGTGGTGTTGTCATTCCTTTTGCCATTGCAGACAATGGGCTGACATTTGGCTTTAGTGGTTAAAATGCAGTGAACACAGCAGCATCATGTTCTGAAATTTCTGATGAAATGTGTTATGACAAATCCCATTAGCTGAGGTGCTTAAAATGACTTTGAGCACCATTGCCTCTGTGCCATTATATGCTGCCAGGGGTGTGACAGGCAGTGACCCACCTTTGCATGCTTCTCTGATGGATGTATTGGAACCCTCTTCTGTAGAACTCTGCTCACTTGTGATTTTCGACTTCCTGAAGGATGTTCAGATGAATGTCTCAGTCATCAGTGTGAATGTTCCAAACAGCAGCAAATGAGATACAATTTAAATAGCAATGGTGGCACAGAACACTATGCAATGAGAGAAGTTACAGTTGTAAGCAACACCTGAGCATCACATCCGAAATACCTAAGCAAGCTGTGAAGGAAAAAAGTGTTGCATTATTTTCTCCCCAGGTTGCTTCTTAAGATGCTGAAAGGAGCTACTTTTCTAACAGGAAGGAATAACATTTATTTCCTGGGAAAACAGAGTATACAATGAAAGAATTTAATCACTGCATTGACTTGAAATTGATTTGGAGATAAAATGACATTTGAATGATAGAACTACTTACCTGATCTAGCATCTAAACCAAGATGCTTCCCTTAACTGGAATGATGGAAACATTTTTTTACCATTACCATGAGACAGGACTTATCAGAACAGTTGTCAGAATAAAAAAGTCTTTATTCATATGAGTGTGTACATGGGCTGTGATCCAGTCGTAGAGAAGTATTCTGTGATGTGCCAAAAGTATAGGTGATTTTCATAACATTCCTACAACTTCCGACAGACGCGTCTTTGCAGTGTAACAGCGGGTAGTCTCATGAATCTTTGCTACATAGAACTAATTTTGTGTCAAATGATATAGTCTATTTAATTTTGTGTTTTCTCTCACACTTCTTTAGTAATTCCTAAAAATATATCACAGCATCCTTCTGACTCTCCTCTGTGGAAACTCACTGGACTGAATTATACTTCACCTTAGAAGTCATATTGACTGCAGAATTTGACAAGTAATGTCCCAAGAAAATGCAGTTTTCACAGCTGAGGAAAAAGGAAGTAGAAAGCAAATGGCATTATTTGCTGTATTTCTGTTTGGAAAGTCACAGGTCTCTGGGAATTTATCCCGTACATCTACACTGACACCAATTATCAACTACAAGAGACCAGAATTATAACTCTTTTACAGAATTAGCTACGTTAGGAATTATTCTGTGGTAGGAAAAAGAGCATTTGAAAAGAAAATATCCAGCTGCTTACAACGAACGGTTTTGGATTGGCCATAAATCTTTTTCTCTGTCATACTGTAATTCTCTTTTATCTGTTGTTTTCTTTTTTTTTTTTTTTTTTTTCCCTATCAGAAAAAAGTTCCTCTGAACAAAAAGTGGCTCTTGAGACCTTGCTGTATGGTAATGGTTTCATCAAACTGCTTTCAGGAGTGTAATATTGCTGGTATCATCACCGGGATACAGGTATAACTGTAACTAACAAGGCCTAATCTATTACATTTATTTTACATTATCTCTTCTGTTTGAACAGGCTAAAGATGCCTGAAGGTGCTGTACTCTTGACATGCCCAGGGCAGTGACAACAGGTTTGACTTATGGATGGGAAGCCTCCAAGGCTAAATACATATGTATCATCTGTCCCTCCCTTTCCAAACACTTGTTTTGTTACTTTTAAACTCTTTTTAGACAATTCATCACTTTGGCTAGGTTTCTGCTAGCTTTTGAAAACAATGAGAAAATATAGAAGCGGCAGATGACTCATTTTGCTTTTGACTACTTAGTGGTATGGCAGGAGGTGTCTCTGAAAATTTGACTGCTCCAACCATGCTCACCACACACAAGACTATTGGAATGATCGTTCTCTCTTATTTCCAGCATAACCTGGGCTGGTTTGTTCACACCTCTCTGTTTAGAGAGTCTTTGTTTCAATATACAGATAGAAATAGCTGTAAATAGATATAGAAATATCTTCAATATAAGAGATAGAAATACCTGCAGAGCATGCAGCTGTATACGTCAGCCCAGAGAAATGACAGTAACATATTTATTCTGTACAGTCTTCTAATACATGGATGTGGAAAAAAACAATGCCATTTTTTATGTTTCTTAACCTTCTTCTGTGATGGGTGAAATACAAAATATGGTCTATCTGCTTTGAAATGACAGTACAGAGCAGGGTCAGGATTTCACCTTATGCAGTAGACCTCCAGAATCCACTCTGTGCCCAGCCAACTGCACTGATACAGAAAATACAGGTAGGATTTGGAGTTTGTGATGATATTTTCTCTTCAATTATGCTGAATTATTTGAATATTTTTTTCCCCTTGAAATATTGCCAGGTTATTAAACATTTCTTCCAGCAGACTTTTCAGATCTGAGATTAAATCTCAGTTCAGACATGGGGGGTAGCCTGTGCAAAGTAGCCAGTTATGCAGGAGTTGAGCAATGGGAATAAAAAAATGGTTTAATCAGAGAAAGATTTTGAATCCCATATTATATTGTAAATTAATGTCCTTGAAGATGTGTAACATATCAGGACACATTCCTGTTTCTTTGTTTACTTTTCTTCCCTAAAAATAATTGCTTGTCAGATTTTGAACTTCTTTGACATCAGATTGAAAAAAAAATTACAAAGTGGTGTTCTACTCTGTTTTGCTATAACATGAAGCATAAATAAGCAAAAATCATCATCTTATCACCGAAAAGTTTAAGCACAAATTGGCCCCATATCAGACCATGCAAGAACTCACTTCATCTGACTCCGCAGCAGAGAATGTGAGTTCTTGAGAGGGAGTGGTGGCAGGGAGTGGGGACTGCAATCCATAATTTGTCTGACCAAGAATCTTTTGAGATCTTCCACACAGTCTCAGAGCTCAGTCACGTAGATATGTTTTCAGTGCAGATTGAAAGCTACAATTAATATAAGCATCTTCTTTTCTTACATTCCATTGACTAACAAAGAGAAACGGACAGCTTTGTAAGGAAGTATCACCAAGTGCCTAACTTCCTTCTGTTAGAAGTTGTCTGTAATGCCCATGCTTCATTATCTTCATTACCAGGACCTGTTGAGGGTGAAGAAATTCCTTTTACAGTGTTCTCCTTCCTTTGCTAGACCAGGGGCAAATACCAGTTTTGAAAAGGTCAATGAAAAGGAATGTTTCTTTATGTTCATTGTGAAAATATAGGTGTAATATAGGTTGCACAGACAGCATTTCTAGTGGTTAGGGGAATATGGAGATGCCTTTGATATATTTTCCTCTTTCTACCAGCTTCTTGTGACCTATGGCTTTTGCATCTGCTGACTTGATGACTTCCTGGGTTGCTGTTAATCCCTTTTGGGGAACTCTCAGTTCTGAAGCAAACCAACACTCATAGTTAGCAAATCTCTGTAGGTGATGAAATCCATCTCAGGAGATAATGAGTATTTACTATTATGGCTAACATCTTCAAAGCTATACAAGGGAATTGGGTGTCCATATGTCATTAATAGTTGTGGCAATCATAGAATCATAGCATTTTTTAGGTTGGAAAAGACATTTAAGATCACTGAGTCCAGCCGTTAACTCAACACTGCCAGGTCACCACTAAGCACCACATCTACATGTGTTTTAAATAGTTCCAGGGATGATGACTCAACAGTTTCCCTGGGCAGCCTGTTGCAGGGCTTTACAATCCTTTCAGTGAAGAAATGTTTCCTAATGTCTAACTTAAACCTCCCCTGGTGCAACTTGAGTTCATTTCCTCTTGTCCTATCACTTGTTACTTGGAAGGAGAGACTGATCCCCACCTTAGTACAACCTCCTTTCAGGTAGTTGTCAAGAGCAAAAAGGTCTCCCTTGAGCCTCTGTTTCTCCAGGCTAAATAACCCCAGTTCCCTCAGACATTCCTCATAAGCCTTGTGCTCTAGACTCTTCACCAGCTTTGCTGCCCCTCTTTGGACATACTCCAGCATTGTATGTCTATGTATGTGTATGTATTGTATTGTATGCATATGTATGTGTATTATTGTAGTGAGAGGTCCAAAATCTAACTAGTGAGGTGCAGCTTCACCAGTGCTGAGTACAGGGCTACGATCCCTGCCATAGTCCTGCTGGCCACACTACTTCTGATACAAACCAGGATGCTGTTGGCCATCTTGGCCACCTGGGCACACTGTTGGCTCATATTTGCAGCCAGTCATAAGTTGAGTTTCTTCCTAGAGAAAACAGGTAGTATAAGGAAAAATATCATAATACAAAGATTATAAATACTTACTTATAATGACTGTAACAGGGCTGGATTTGCATTTACACTCAGTTTAAGTATGAAAATTTTAGGATGACTGAAAATATTCATGAATGAGCAAGACTGATGCAATGTGTACCAAAATTGAGTCACTATTTAAGAGCTAGACTTCTCATCTTTAAACTGAGATAAATCCATAACTACGTTCCAGAAAGCAAAGTATTTAGAGGGATTTCAGAATGTTTCTTCAGTTGGGGAATTATGATATACTGGACTTCCCAAGTTTGTTAATACACATAAAGTTTTACTTTTATCTTTAAAAATATATGTCAAACTAAAGCAAAATATTGTGAAATATTAGTAGAAAACTGGTTTGTATATTTGAAAAGGACAAACATATTATCCAGACAGATTGCTTGGATGCATTTTCTATTACAGTTAAGCAATCAAAACTGTGAAATTTCCTCCTTGTCCTGTAAAGCAGCATAAACACTAAGCTTCATAAACTTGTCTGTGTTATAAGCCTTATATACTCTTACTCTAAATTATTCAATGGTTGTTACAAGAGAACATCATATGAAGAATTTGTTGGTTTTGAGGACACCGCACTGGTTTATATGTGTAATAAATGTGTCAACCAAGTGAGGAATGATGAAGAAATTTACTTTTTCAAACAAGGATTTTATCTGTTCTATGAAACTTTACTATTGAAAAAGACTATGAATTGTGTCATATTTTGGTGCTATTTGTGTTTCACTCCACACAGCCTCTAGGATTGCGGCTAGCCTACCTTACACTCTGCATGAAGCAGCATCTTCAGATCAGTGCAATTTGAGAAGTGCTGGTGATTTCTGTGGGTGTAGCAATGAACCAAACTCGTGGGTTTCTCCTCACTTACATACCAAAATTGCTTGTCTCAATGGAGACGGGCACATGCCTGAATTCTGCTAGCACCAGTGGAGCTCACCATTGCACTGGGGTGACAAACACTGCCCGTGGTCACTGACAGCAGGGCTTTTCCAAAGATCTCTGGGATATCCTATACAGCTCTATTTCCTTCCTCTCTCCTAAAATGTGCCTAATTTGCACTTCCTTACTTCTTTGAGCTAGTAATTAAGGGCAGAGTGTGTAGTAAAAGCAGACATAGCAGAGGAAAGAGACATTGCAGACCAGCAAAACATGCGGAAAAGGGACTCGGTGGAGCTGTTCAAGCAGGCTGTTCGGTTTGATTTTTGGATTTTTTTTTTAATCCTGAGTAGAGGATTATTTAGTTTGGGCTTTTTTTTTTCTTTTTTTTTTTTTTTTTTCTTCCTATGGCAGAGATCCTAGTCTCTCTGAAAACCTGAATGTATTTTCCATTTGTTTGCTGTTTAGCTCACATCAGCATCAAAGCAGACAAATGGTGTGGTTATTGGAGCTGAATCACTTCAGAGTTCATCACTGATGTCGCTAAACAAAGTAGATCTAAATACAGCTGGACCAGAAATAAGCTTCTCTCACCAGGGTTAAAGGAAGAGAATGGTTAGTGTGAGATTCTTGAAAACTTGAGTGGTCTTGTCTTTCTTGGCTTGATCTTTTTTTAAAGAAGTCCCTAATTGCGACTGATTTGAAGAGGTCCTTCCACAGCTGAGGAGGTGATGTGTCCTGAGTACACCCTCTACTTCCCAGTCAGGGAGCCTGCAGCTGCCCTGTAAGTAGAGCCTTACCAGCATTTGATTTAAATTGATATATTAGTTTGAAATAAATGGCCCTTTTGTGTATTTATGCATTTTTAAGTTGTGGGGCTGTCTCATTAATTCAAATAATGATCCAGATCTGTGACTGAATCTGTTTTTTTCTGATGCACAAGAAAGTAAGACCAAAGAAGAGCTTGTAAGGAACCACAAACCCCAAGCAATGCCCTGGCAGCTGCCTGACTGTAGCCACCAGGTACTTTGCCCTTGCCTCTCCTGTCCCTCCCTGAACGTAGCCTTGTCCTGCTGGTTCAGATCAGTGCGTGAAGCTTTTTACCTTCTAACTTTCCCCTGCAATAACATGTCACATGTGTTATTTCTTCATAAAAATCATAGACTCATAGAATAAACATGAGAATTGAGAACGTTTCTGTTGCTCACTGTGGCTGCTAATCAGATTTATCAAGAAGAATGATTATTAGGCCATAACAAAGCAATATTTTGGCAGGTTTTGGATAACTAGACAATTTGTACTTTGTACTAATAGATAGCTAAATATAGAATTCTGATACTAATAAGCATTACATTTTATGATTTCAGTTCTTCCTTCTTGTATTAATGCTTCTCTAAGGATGAGAAAAATGGGGGTTTGAAAAAATCCAGCCACTCTGCATGGTATGATGTGGTGGCTAAACCCAGATTTGTTGACTCCTGCAAATCATCATCGCCATCACCGTATTTTCTTTTCTCTATCTCTCGTTTTGGTTTTCTTTTTGTTTTTGTTTTTGGTTTGGTTTGGTTTTTTTTGTAAATATCAACGAACGTGGAGTGTGAAGCAGAAATGTGTTATGTCTAGGATTACACCGATCTGATCACTAGAGGGCACTGCACACTGACAGTAACTTTGCTTCGCACTTTTCAAAGGTACCTGAGCGTACAGGTCATTTGAAAAACTGCTCTGATTTCCGGCTGGAGACTATTAGCTCTATTTAGCCTATCTATAGCAAGATATATTGGATTAGGATAGGAGAAAAAGTAAAAAAAGCCAACTACTGAATAATAAGAAAAATACACTATTATAGTAGCCACTACAGATATTAACAACATTAAGGCAAATATTTGGTAGAGTGATCTATTGCAAATATATCTTTAAGGAATATAATTTTTATTCATAGGGTAGGGTAATACACAGCATAACCTTGCAGCTGTATACTTTTGTAATATCGATACACATCTAAAAGCTATTATTTCCTGCCTGATTTCTTTGCTGCATTCTCCATCCCCCAACTCCAAACTTCCTAACTGGTTTTAAAATTGAAATCTCTTGTAAACGTCTGCAGACCTGCTAAAGTCTTCTGTAGACTTACCTGGCAGAGGTGGGAATATGTGTTCACACAGGTTTGCTTGCCTTTTGGCAAGAAAAATGTGAGTTCAGAGGGCTTAGTAGCAGACAGATTGCCTAGGGAGTGTAAAAGCTTCACATTTACCAGGAAAGGATTACAGACAGTACAGATCAGGAATGAAGTAATGCCAGGTAAAGTAATTCACTATTTATCAACTTTGACCCACGGGACACTATCTGAAACCATCCTTACATGCTTAGTTTGCCCTAACCTGTAGAATAAGTTCTCCAAATGCGTACTGGGGAGGAGGAGATGCTGTTCAATGTAACTGGATGGTGTGTCCAGTGTTGTCTTGCAGCTATGAGCCTTTAGTTAGACAGGGTTGCCTTTCTAGGAACTTACTTAGTTTCAATTTAAATATATATATATTAAATAATTTTAAATAAATACCTAATCTCATTGGTCACTGGCATTCTTCAAATGTAGCATTTCACAGGAATTGTTACTAAAGAGACTTGGATAACTGGAGGACATATCATCTGCCATTAGTAGGATGCTGTAATAACAAATTAGCATCCTGATAATTTAAAAAAGAATAAAATGTTTTTCTGATGTGTGAAATTCAGATGCAGTTTCAGTGAGGATGTCTAGAACATTTCTGGAGTTTGAATTACTGAAAAGCAGGCAATCTTAGTGCTTGCCTTTTTTTTTTTCTATTGTTAGTCATTCTTCTGTAAGTGCAACGTTATTTTGTCTTTGAAAGTAATAAAATATCATTCCTAGTATCAGCTGCTTTATGTTTATTACTAATAGCCAGGAAAAAAATTCTGAATGTTGGAAAATATTTTCATTATATTTAGAAAAATGTATTATTCTACCTACTGGAGTTGCTGATCGACTTATTACAATATTGTTTTCCACTGCAACTTAAAAACAAGTGAATTTATTTTCTTACTCTTCTCTGTCTTGCACATACACAAACAAGGGCATTTAGGTCTATAGGTATTCTATAAGACAACTCAGGTTTGTTGTGTTGGTTTGGATGTCTCATGAAAAACAGCCCAACTTGACAGATTTCACAGAATCACACAATCATTGAGGTTGGAAGGGACCTCTGGAGGTCACCTGGTCCATCTCCCCTGCTCAAGCAGGGCTGCCTAGAGCTAGTTGCCCTGGACCATATCTGGGCTTTTGAATATCTCCAAGAATGGAGAATTCACAACCTCCCTGTCTAATCTGTGCCAGTTTTCAGTCAACTTCACAGTGAAAAAGTGTTTCCTGATGTTCAGAGTGAACCTCTGAGCACCACTGAGAAGTGCCTGGTTCTGTCTGATCTTTACATCCTTCCTTCAGGTATTTCTACATATTGATAAGATCGCCCCTGAGCCTTCTGTTATCCAGGCTGAACAATCTCAGCTCTCAGCCCTTCCTTATATGAGAGATGATTTGGTACAGATGCTTCCAGAAATATTGCAACATTAATGTCTCTGCTTCTTGATCCAGGGGATGGCAAAAGATACAAAGAGCATTTACAAACAATAAATAAAGTGCAATTTTTTTTCCCTAAAATTTCTTGGGGGAAAAAAGAGAATAAAATGCTTGGTTGAGCAAAGCCTGGCTGAGCTGGGAGAAAATCCATTTATTATTTTATTCTTGATCCCCTCCTAGACCAAGGTAAATGTCATGCAAGGTATTGACATTTCAATTTATATTAGACTATGAACTACTTCAGAGAAAAAGTAGAAGAAAACACACAGAACTGTGTCAGAATGCAGTCTCCAATCGAATCCTTTGTGTACGCATTTTGAAAACGCCGGCCAGGCTGTCCATTCTTAGTGTGCCGTGAGTGAAGTCGAAAGATCAGCTCACATGGCACAATAAAGAAAGCACTGCAGCTGCCTGCTTTCCAGATTTGACATGCAAAGCTGGCATGGAGGTGATGAAAGTTGTATATGCCAACACATTAAATCTGTCACAGATAAACCAGCAAAGAGTGTCATGTGGTTATGAAAGGTTGCAACTTACTGTCAGTGGAATTGTAATTACAATAGTAATTGCACAGTATGTTTTAGAGGCATGCTGTGCATGCAGGAATCTTTTAAAGTTAAGACATTATTGTTCTGAGCAGCATTGTTATATTGGCGGTATCGTGTTATCCGGACACACTTTTCTGCAGCATACAAAAATGAGACGGGGAAGATTGCAAAAATATATACAATTTTCCAAAGCTTAATTACTTTCTGGGATTATCTTTGATACTAAATATCATATTGGTGTTTTTTTTTTTGTTGTTTTTTTTTTTTTTTCTGGACAAGAATCATAGAATCATCATAGAATGGCTTGAGTTGGAAGGGACTATAAAGATCATCTACTTCAAGCCCCCTTCTGGGGGCAGGAACACCTCCCACTAGACCAGGTTGCTCAGAGTCTCATCCAGCCTAGTCTTAAACCCTTCCAGGGATGAGGCACCCACAACTTCTCTGGGCAACCTGTTCCAGTGTCCCACCACCCTCAGAGTAAAGAATTTCTTCCCAATGAGTATATATGCACATATAAATATATACTCATATAATTTATATTCATATATATTTATACCATATATACTCTATACATTCTGCATTCTATTTCTGACAAGTATGCACATAATTGCAGTTACTTATTGCTCTGATGTATTGAATTATATCAAGGATGAGGCTAATGAACAATACTAACAATTAGAAAAATAAAATTCTTTTCTAAATGAAACCTGTAAAAACTGACCCAAATTTCATAGGGTATTGAAGTGTGTTGCTACTGATTTTGATGTTCTTATACAGCTTTAAGTGAATAGACATAAACTTAACTAAACATATTAATAAGCTAGAACCTTATTGAATAAACCTTTTTTGTTCCCCTGCAGGCAGGGACTAGAGTCCTATTTTTTCACAATATCTGAGTGCAGGTGCAGTCCACATAAACACACTCAGCTTATTTGGGCTGTGCAGTTGGCTGGTATAGTTGTTCCCCTCTCCTTGGGGATATATAACTACAAAGCACTATGTCAGCTTTTGTTTTAAACAAGAAGCTCTAATCCTTTTCTTTGTGAAAAATAATCTTTAACCAGCAAAATGTAGGCCTGGTTACTAGGGTTGACCTTCTCACTCTAATGTGTCATTCTCTGAAGTTCAAGGTTTAGTCATGCTAGTCATGCTCTCTGAGGCTCTTGAGAGCTCTTTTTGGGACACTGTCAAACATCCACAGCATCTATTGATGTTGGAAAGGCACATCGGTTAAATTCACAGTTACTGGCAATAAACCCACAAAAATATTTTTGTTTATTGGCAGACTAATTTTTGATTGATTTTAAGCTTTACTACAATCTACTCATGACTTGATATTTTCTCTGTATCTTATAGTAGTAATTTTACTGGTTTTATTTCTCCCGTTGTAAAGTGAGCATAAAATCTTTTCTGTGCCCCAGACAGAATAGTGAACAATCACTTTCACAATAGCTTAAGTGAAGTCATTTTACTTTGTAGTTGGGACAGGCTAAGAAATCATGAGCTTTACCGTTGGCTTTGATATCATGTCCTGTAAAATACAACAGAATTTATTTCAAATTCTGTGGACAAAACAGATACAACAATTTGAGATCCATTGCAGGAAATTAAACATTGCAGCTACGGAGATCAAAGAAAATGCCTGACCTCATCAGGTCCCTGTGTATAGTGAAGAAAAAGTATATCTTAAAAAAATAATGATGCTCCTCATTCCAGAAGGTGAATGGTGCCCTTTGAATAGCCTTGAACAATTGTATTAGCAAAGATGATGGAAGTGAAAAATTTTCATTGAGGTCAGACTGCATGTGACAAACATGGTATGTTATGAAACAGGGAAAGTAGATTAACATAGACATTGAGAGCTTTGCCTTCAGCTCCTTACTTAAAAAGGCATAACATTTAATGCAATATTACAGATTTTTTTGAAAAGTATTGTTGGACAAAATTTTTTGCCTTGTGCACCTACAAAATTTGTGCCTGTTTCCGCATACATCCAAAATTCAATGCAATTAATATATGTAGCAGGCACATTGTTAGTTTGTGAGTCATCATATTCATACTTGTGTTGAGTATTTTCTGTTACAAAGTTATTTTTGTGTTCTTCTACCAGTCTCCTTTTCCCTTTCTGTCCTTCCTATATCACCATCTGTTTTAATGCTTTATTGCTTTCACCGGCCCTCCTGTCCTTCTTTTCTATTTTTGGCACACTGTTTTGGGCCCTTCTAATGCTCTCTTTTCAAAATATATCATATATAGCTTTTAATTTAACACGAGGAACTGCTCAGAAGCCTGATGAAATGTTTGCTAATGCCTACAATATGCCACACAAATACTACCAAAGTCCATTTAGTTCTGCAAGGTTGTACTTAACAAATTCCCTTTTGTGAATTCTTTTTGAGACATTGAAATGTGTGAAGGTATAGTGGTCATTAGGGAGAAGGACCAAGCTAAGATGACACAGAATAACACCTTTCACCTTTTTTGACAAATCAAACAGAAACTGAATAGCTCTAACTGTCCTTCATTCTTTTCTGTTTATCTCCTTCAAGGAGCAAACTGAAATTTGAAGCTGGAAAATGGCATCTGATATTTGGTTAATCATACAGTATTACCAGACAGTCATCCTTTCTTAAAGTGAATAAAGCCAACTTACAGAAAGCAGTTCTTCAATGAATAAGTGGCATACATAAAAGGGTGTTGCAGATAATGTGGATCTTGAAGATTGCTTATCCTTACTGGCTGATATTTGAAATATGTAGCAATACTAGGCTGGTTTTAATGGCATCTAAATTGTTATCCAATTTCTGAAGTACAGAAATTAAGGTGATAGCAACAAAGCCCTCTGTGCGTTACATACAGATAATTCAGATGTGATAAACAAGAAAACATTAGCAAGACAACACTTTTGATGGCAGAAGATGGATGATGATATTGGCAGCCATTTAAATAGTTGTAAAATGTGCCTATCAAACAGAATTGTTCCAGCCCTGGGACCATTTTACCTGCAGAAGTGGGCAAGTAAATCACATGAGACAGATTCCATTGACTTTGCAGGAAAAGGAAAGACAAGTCTTTTTTATTGCTATTGATGTTTGCTCTTATTGACTAAGTGTTTGCCATGGACTCAAGTACCACTAGACACATAAATACAAGGAGAACCTTGTGTGTGTCCTTTATCTGACTGGGGGAAACGATTTGCAATTTACATTCAAGGGATCTGCAGTGTTTTCCAAAATACAGAACAGTTTGAGAAGAGTGTGCTGAAAATTGGTTCATCCCCCCGTCCTACAAAGTCCTTGCTGAGTTGAAAGAGAGTATTTTCCTTTTGAGTGCAGAGGAAAACATTTGACATTGTTACCGTTATTTCACTTCTTGAATTAGAATCATAGAATAATTTGGATTCAAAGGGACCTTAAAGATCATCTAGTTCCAGTCCCCCTGCCATGGGCAGAACACCTTCCACTAGACCAGGTTGCTGGAAGCCCCATCCAGTCTTGTCTTGAATACTTCCAGGGAGGGAATATCCACAGCTTCTCTAGGCAACCTGTTCCAGTGTCTCACCACCCTCATAGTGAAGAACTTCTTTCTAATATCTAATCTAGATCTAGATCCTCTTTCAGTTTAAAACCATTACCCCTTGTTCTATCACTATATGCCCTTGTAAAAAGTTCCTCTACAGCTTTCTTGTAGGCCACCTTTAGCTACTGGAGGGCTGCTGTAAGGTCTTCCCAGAACCTTCTCTTCTCCACATTGTTCAAATCCAACTCTCTGAGCTTGTCTTCACAGGGGAGGTGTTCCAGCCCTTGGATTGTCTTTGTGGAGCTCCTCTGGACTTACTTGAGTAGGTACATGTCCTTATGTTGGGCGCTCCAGAGCTGAACACAGTACTCCAGATGTGGTCTCACCAGAGTAGAGTGGAGGGGGAGAATCACCTTCCTTGACCTGCTGGTCACACTTGTTTTGATACAGCCCAGGATGCAATTGGCCTCTGGGCTGCAAGTGTCCAATGTTGGATCATGTTGAGCCTCTTGGTAACTAAAACCCCCAAGTCCCTCTCTTCAGGGCTGCTCTCAGTGCATTCTCTGTTTAGCCTGTATTTGTGCTTGGCATTGCCCCACGTGCAGGACCTTGTGCTTGGCCTCGCTGTGCTTCTTGAGGTTGGCATGGGCCCACCACGCAAACCTGTCAGGGTCCCTCTGGATGGCATCCCTTCTCTCCAGCACGCCGCTGCACACAGCTTGGTGTCACTGGCAAACTTGCTGAGGGTGCACTCGATCACACTGCCCATGTCATGGACAAAGGTGTTAAACAGCACCAGTCCCAATACCAACCCCTGAGAAATGCAACTCATCACTGGTCTCTACTTGGACATTGACCCATTGACTGCATATCTTCGAGTGCACACTTTGAGCCAATTCCTTATCCACCATGAGATGAATTATCTCTGAACAGCCTGGCTTAGTTTGCTAATGTTGTATTTTGTGAAGACACTAGGACATGGGGTCACCTTGAAAAAGAATGATGCAGGAATTCGCTTCCTTATATCTTTTGTGGGAAAACCAGCCCTAATAAAAAGTGTGCAATAGGAGAAGAAAATGAAAAAAAAAAAACCCAAAAACCAGCCTTTGTGATTAAGAGGAGGAATCTTTCCAAATTATAAGGATACAAGTCAAAATCCATCAAAGTGATATAACTCAGCTGTTGCATCCCTCTCTAGAAACCACAGAAGAGCTCATAGTTCCAGAAGGGATAACAGACTTCAGCTGCCGCCTCTACCCAAGTTACTAATTTAGCTCTGGATGTAGAAATCTGTAAATTGTTACCAGGGGTTGCCTGTCCAGACCTCTCAGGAGAGTCATTGCAGTGAGACCAATCAGGATTGACTAATAGCAAACAGAAATTACAGGCTTTCAGCCAGAACTATAGTTGAAATTCTTGGAACGGATAGTGTGTTCTTGAAATTAATAGCCAACTTAATTAACCATTATTTTACATAGGCCCCAGCTTATTTCAACAGAGCTGCACAAGTATAAAACTCTCCTGTGCTTTCCTGTAGTGAATTAGTTATCGTATATTGCATGCTGTACAGATATAATATGGGAATGCACATATAATTTACATAAAAATATGAACTTTGAGATACTGTGTGACTTATTCATTGTCAAAGTTTAAGCACTTGAAAGAAATTAAAACTGAAAAGACATTCTAAGTTTACTTTCATCTGCTGATGACATATAGAGGGCTTTTTGATGGAATACAGTGAATCCTTACAAACCATAACATAAGTTTTGTTAGCACTAGTAGGTAGCCAATACATTTTGGGTAACTAAAACCAAATATTATCTCAGATACAACAGTGTGATAGAAGTGAGTAGACAACTTCCCATTTTTTTTTATTATTATTTTTAGAATTTTGATTGTTGATGTAATAGAGATAATACTGTAGCAGGAGTAACTGATCGTGTCAGGTCCGCTTTTGTTTGGATTAGTAAAAAATGGGTTAATGTGAGAAAAGGACACACAGTTTTAGAGCTAAGTGAGTTATCTAGGATAAAGTGGTCTTCTGTTCTGCAGGGACACCTGGCAAACAGGCCTTTATGCTTAAAAAGAGATTGGGTAAATTTCAGAGGCAAAGTGATTTTGTTGCTGCGAGAATTACAAAGATAAACTTTGAAATATGGATCTCTATTCTTGCAAGGTGACACTCCATTGACTTCACTTGATGCTTGTTTTGCAGAGTTGGCTCAGTAGATTTTAACGCTGACTACTTAACAGAGAAAAAATTGCTTTCTGCAAAGCCAGCGTTCTAATGTTGTTGCTTTAAACAGACAGGATGAACTGAAACACTTTTTCTCCCCCTCCCTTCCCTTGCAAATGATCAAATGACACTGGTTTTTTGCAGTCTTTCATCAGCTCATAGTTGCAAGTTAAGTGGCCGTTTTTAAGCTGCCTTTTATTTTTGTCAACCTGTTTGCTTGCCTGTTGCTGGTAAGAAAGCTTTCTAATTATGCAATTCCAATCTGAAGAAAATCTATAAAAGGTATAAATAAGAGATGGCTCAGATCACCTTGTAGCTAGTGTTTGTCTCAAATAGAACAGTCTCTGGGACATTTGTCATTATAACTAGAAAAGGTTTATGGCCCTAAGAACAAAGGTCAGAGACTGTATGTACTTCTGCATTGCACATAACCATCATTTACAAGTGCACTGGAGTGTGAAATGGTAGGCAGATTTTGTTGGTTTTATTTTACTTGGCCTTTTCTCATTTAATAACGTTTATGTACCAATACAAGGACTGCAATGAAACTTTCAGTCTTCTCTTTTAAGTGATGGGTCACAATACCGTTCTGTGAAGGTGGAATGCTCAATGATTTGCACTGTTCTGCCTTGTGGGGGGAAAAAAAAAAAAAAAAGTGAAATAATAAAAACCTTGGTTGTTAGACTGAGTTTTTGTGTGCCTCCAGGTATGTCAATGTTTCACATTTAGCACACAGTTCCCAAAGAAATAGCTGTTAAATGTTCAACTGATAAAGTCAAAGAGGAGTAGATACTGACTGAGCAAATGCATTAGAGCAGCCTGAGGCTTGGGATTTCAGTGCTGCCACTCTGTGAGCTGTTTAAGCTAATGATGTTTGTGCAGGTAATTCTGGGCTTCATTCAGTATTCACTGAAGACAGTAGGAACCCTTCTGTCAGCTTTAGGAGCATTTCATATAGGCTCATAAGTGAGAGAGGCAAAAAAGTTAACTGGGGAGAGATAGTCTCCCTAGATGTCTTCATTGCTTACATGTGGGTGCATTTATGTCTGTAGAAAGATGAATAAAACCCAGACTTAATTTCTTGTATGGAATCAGTTGCCTCATGTCCAAAAGAATACATATTGCTCTTTCTTGCCCCTCCTTGCTTATTTTTGATATATAGGATTTTCAGTAATCGTAGGACAGCAAGTCTTAACACACTAAAACTAAATACATTCGTGATTTTATTGGAATCTTTTCAGCATCACAGCAGTGATGATTCCTGGCTCTTTATGTGTACACATACTTGAGAAATCATAACGGGTTGCTTGGACCACTGCATTCTCACATTGGTTATCTAGGAGCCTGAACAGATATATAGATACTTCCTGAAAGTTTTTCTCTCAGTCACATAACCACCTTTAGAAGACTTGTAACTGTATAGTACCTATTGCTTAGCGATTGAAAAACTTGACATAAATAATTGCATTTTAGACCTTAGCCAATACTTGAATTTTACAGCCTGGCTTGTCATGTGAGCGGAGCCATGGACATTAGCATAACCTTAAATGCTCCAGCTGGGCTTGTAACAGAGATTTACAAATACCACTTCAGCAAGCAGCAGCTAAAATCCCACCAAAGTTTTACTAAAACCCCAAAAAGCTTAAATCCAACCCCTTCCCCTAGTAACTCTGAAGATACATAGTGAGTTGACCTAACAACTCCCTTGAGAACTGTGTTGAAAGGTAAAATTTTCTATTCCAATCAGAGTTTATACAGCCCAAACAAATATTCTATGGGAGAAAACAAACTAATTAGGAATTTAGCAGCAGAAGAGCTACAGTACCTGGCAGACCCCTGCTATTGAACTGCATGATGCTTTGCCACATAGATCTTCAGCCTAATTGTAAAGATTTATTTTTATTCAAGAGCAGTTAAACCTCATTGTTATGCTGCCTGCTCAGCACTGGCCTTGCCTGGAGACTGCTACGGCTTAAACCTCAAATATGTTAAACAAGAAATTGTAAATAGTGGCATGAAACCTTGGAAGAAATACTGGGAATATGAAAGAAGCATTATAGTTTAAAAGTGGAAGCAGTAAACGTAAGCACAGGTAACCCTTGGAACAGAAAAATGTGTGGAAGCATGGAATTTGTGGGGTCAGTTTGTTACCCCTTAATAAAATACCAGTGAAACCCAGAGAAAATCATATCCATTTGAGAATATTTGGAAATCTTTTTATTCCCGGAAGAGCTCATTCTACTTTTCAGTGAGAAGGGATCAGCGAGTTAGGCCTTCCGTGGACTTCAGCTTGATTAGTGCACGCAGATTTGTTGGTGGTCTATCAAATTTCTTGTCACTGCAACAGCTTCACAATCAATAAGATTACACAGAGGATATATTATAAAAATGTTGCTAAAATCTAACCTGGAATTTCAGCTCATCCAGAGTGAGAGGAATTACAGAGCTGCTTTTGGGTGTTGCATGTAGCTGTTAAGTGCAAGTGTCCTGGTTTGAGTCAGAACAGAACTAATTCTGTTCAGTGATGTTACTTTTCAGCCCAGTCTCTTCTAACTGAATGCACTGTCTGAAGTTAACGGTGTATTTTCACAGACAGTGTCTGCTTCTAGCTGTGATAATGCTCCATGTTTAGAGTTACTGCCAAGGGTTGGTGTGCAGAACAAGGTCACTGCTGCATCTTGTGTATTACACTGGGGGTGCAGTAAGTAAGAGGTGGCACCAGCAGGGAGGAGTGGACAGGACAGGTGACCCTAAACTGACCCACAAGGGATTCCATCCCATATAAATCATATTCAGTATAAAACTGAGGGATCAGGAGCATCAAGCCTTTTCTTTAACAGCTGGTGTCCAAGGAAGACTTTGTCCGTTCTGCTTTTGCTTGTGATCTGTGTGTTCCTGAATCCAGTTCCATAATGCAGCTCCTGACTCTGGTCCAGTCGGGGACTTCCCCAGCACCTGCCCAGAGCATCAGTGGTGACAGTGATGTAATTGCCAACATGGGGAAGTGGATTCGATATTGGTTTTGTATATATTTCTATATATTATTTTTTATTATTATTTTCATAAAAGCTGTTGTATCTTTCTTTTCTATTTGATAAGGCTCTGTACTTTATTCTCTTTCTCCTTCCCTTTGGGGAGGGAGATGGGATAACAGAGAGCATCTATTACAGGTCTAGCAGATGGCCCTGACCCTAAATCTTGACAGCACGGTACTTTACGACTAACCAAACTCTAGTTCAAGTGTCAGAGCTGTCTCACTCTCTCTCAGGACTAGCTAATGGAACTGGGGCATAAAGCTGTGGTGTTCTGGGAGGCCTGTCCCACAACCAAAGGTGAAGGGTCTTCCAGGAGAGATCATGCTCCTGCTCTGGCTGTTACTTTAGCCTTGGTGTGTGGCACAGTGCAGCTCAAGCAAACAGGCTGATCCTTGACACTGTCCTCAACCTTTAGGTGCCTGCAAAAAAACCCATCATAATTTCTTCCCTGTTTTGTTTTTTTTTTTTTTTTTTAAATTATATTTTTTTATTGCAGACTACAGAAAATAGCAGTTCTTAGTTTAATGTAACACAGAATCAATCTTCATAATGCTGAAATGGGAAATCATTTGATGTAAGTATGGGAGACCCTAATATGCTTAAATAAGACATTAAAGATGGGGATAGTCACACAGAAAGTAGAACAAAGATAGTAAATATTAAAAGAAGAATTGTTAACTTACACAAGAGAAGCTGAAGGCAGTGGTAAGAGTAAAAACCAACACAGACACACAAGAAAGCGGCCACAATGCTAAGCATGTGCTTGAAAGATTGAAAGTGGTAACCTAATATAAAAAGAGAATAATTAAAAAGACAAATATTAATGCATAATGGGAAAAATATAAACAATCTGTGGTCAAAATGAAGCTTAGAAAAGTTTTAAACATTGGATAAGAAGAGGTCTGTTGAGACTAGGCAATGGAACAGAGAAGAAAAGGTGAAGACTGATGCTAAGATTTCACTTGACACTAGTGCGATAGTTATTTAATTGCATAAGGTACAAAAAATCATGAGACAACAAATATTTAATAAATGGCCAGCATTATTTATTCATAGAGGACAGAGCCAATGGAAAAGGAGAAAATATTAATTAATTTTTCACCACAGGATTCCCAGTAGAGTATGTAGAACAGCTGCTAAAGGCAAAAAAATCTCTTACATTAGTATTGGACTTTATCACAGACAATTATAGTCACAGAAGAAAAGTAATATAAAAACCTGGGTAGAAGTCATACAAACTCGTGCTCCAGGCCATAAAGAAATCTGTAATTCTAATTTTTCCTGCAAAATAGGAATCTTTTTATCACTATTTATTTTGTAATAGTACTATGTACAAACATCTGAACAGACATTTGAGATCTTTGTCCAAATACCTTATTATCTCAGGATTTGTGATATATTTCTAAGCCAGTGTTTCTTAACCTTTTAGGAATGAATCTTCATTCCTCCCTATCTTCTCCCTGTTTCCTCCCACTGGGTGCTGTTCCTTGGTCTCTTCTCCAATCTCAGCTTTTATCTTTACCTACCTCCTGGGGTTCGGGTTTTGCTACTTCCTTCTTGCTTACTTTCAACTAGGAGAAAAATACCAAGGACTTAAATAAACCCCACAGTTTGCATCAGGCACTGCTATACATCATGCCTCACCTGTAATCTACTTCAGAGTACCCTTTACCAACCTGTGTAGTGACATCAGCTAGTAGCCTCATTCAACTGGACAATATCATTGACTGATTTAAACTGGAAGCTGAACAAAATTGTGAGGAACAAAACTCTAGGCCTCTATATTTATCACTGTCTTGTCCAGAAATGAAGGTGAGAAAAAGATTGGAAAAATGGTTTAGAGTTTTTGTAGAAGTTTTTCAGAAGTTTTAGAAGCTTCAGAAAATTAAAAATGAAAATCTCATTATTTCCAAAGATACCCATCTGCAAGATACCTGTCAAAAAACAGCAGTAGCCATTGGAGTTGTTGGAAGTTCAGGATGAAATCTCAATTATCAGATGTCAAATATATCAGGATCCCTCTCCCTATTGTACAAATACAATAGGATCCCTCTCTAGGAATCAGTTTTTCAGTACATAGTAACTGCTCAATATTCAAGTATTTCAGATCCTCCTGCAGAGGACAGACAGCAAAGATGTTAGATTTTTCATTTGTGGACTGCTTCCTGAGGAATAGAAAGTACTTTCATATGAACCACTGCTGAAATGTGTTTTGGAAATTATTCCCATGATAGCAACTATTTAAAGGCTAGTGAAAATTATTAGATAATAAAGCAAAATAAATTCAGCTACATAGAAGATCAGAGAATGAACTGAAGCTCAGACAAACACACATCAGTCACTTTCCCAGAGTAGAAGATCAATCCCATCTATTCCAAAATTGTGCCGCCTTCTCTTTGTTTGGGTTCATTCCACTTGGTGGCATTCCACAAATGTCAGCTATGCCCATAAAAAGAGAGTTTGTCATATTCATGGAGTCATTGACTGTGTAGATAACATCAATTACTGATTACAGTACAGGAGAAAAGGAAGAATTTCTTTAGTGGAGACATTAGATGTTCTGAAAATTCTGATTTCAAATTAAAAAATATCTTTTGTCCTGTTCTTTACTAAATAGTCCCCATTTTATCTGGAACAGTAAATGGAGCATTCCCATAATTCATTCATAGAGCACCGAAGCAGTCTAGTATTTGGAGATTTTTCTGGAATAATGAGCATGAAAAACTGACAAATTTGCTGCTATAGTTACATTGCTCCATAACAAAGTTTGCAGCAGAAAGGAAGAATAGCTTTACATAGCACGTACTCTGTCATTTAAAAACCAAAACTTCACAGAGAAAGAAGTCCATAAGACAGGGTTTTATCTAAGTTTTAGAAACTTGTTGAAGTTCCTAATTTCATGGTAGCCTTTCTTCAGCAGTGAAATCAAGTTCAAAGAGGACCTTAGAAGCCCAGCTCAATTTTGTTCTCAGCAAAACCTGGAAGAGGTTGAAGAAACATTTTTCTTTAGTCAGATCTTTTAAGAACAAATCACATTGTAATGGAAAGTTGTTTAACAGGCAAAGGAATTCACTAAAACTTTACACTTATCTTAGATATAATAAAAAGAGTAACATTTTAACAGGAATTTGTCATATTTTGCACCTCTGAGAGGACAACGACAGACAGAAGACCAATTTTGAACATAGCATAAACCAAAGATTTTCAAAGTGATCTAGATATTTTAGACTCAGTTCTGTCAGAGAGTCCATGCATCTATCTCCATGCCTCTTTTCACAGATCTGTGAGTCGTAGAATTTGAACAAATTGCTAAGAAAAAAAAAAAAATCTGCTCATTACCTTTTTTCCCTTTAGTATATTGTATTTTGGTTTTGGTCATCTTTTTCTCCTTTCCTTCAGAGTACCTTCTCATTAGTTACAAGATAAAATGTGAGCAAGTAGCTCTAGCAAGCATAAATATATTTTGCAATTGTCAAACAACCTCCTTGTTCCCTTTTAGTTTACTGTTCAGCACCACCTTTTTGAGATACGCTTATTATTAAACTATTGACTTAACTGACCAAACTGAAATTGTTGTTAAGATACTATTTAGTTTATATGTAAAGTCTGCTCAGTTCTTAATAGTTCGCTCATTTCTCTTCTAATTTTCAGTTACTCAATGAACTCGTGTTTTGGCTATTTGTTCTCCAAATCTCCTTTCAGCCTCTGGAATTGCTCTATTACTTATCACGCAGTATAGTGTTTCTACTGTCTTCATTTTTGGTAGCTTTTAATTTTTTTTCCTCTATGACTTCTCTTATCAGTGAGGTTTAAAGAAGTAAATCCATACTGTGGAAAGTATCAGTTCTTTCCTGTTGTGTGGGTCTAGCTGTTTGAATGAATTCCTGCATAGTTCTCATCAGGAATGGTCAGGCATTAATGGCACTTTCATAATGATAGTAGCAGAGGCAGTTGACTGTCAATAACAAGACATCAACTTTTTCCAGTTGACAGCTGGAAGAACTACCAGGTAGAAAGGCACTTGCAACTAACTTGAAATAGAAGTCTGATGTGCCATATAAGAGTTTGAAAACTGGCCACTTAATAGAGATGAAAAATATAGAATATAGAGAAACAAATAATGCTGCTAACACTCAAGGTCTGTTTTTCTATGGTAAATTATAGCTCCTAAATATTTCTAGTTGAGTAACAATTGCTGGTGAGTTCTGAAGCGATGTCCAGTAATGCTGCAAATGCCATACATTGATTACTTACCTGGGAGGCATATCTCTTTTTACTTCTGCTCAGTGATATCTCTACTTGATGGGGTGGATCTATTTCTGACTTTTAAAAATCAATCTCTATGCAGCTCTCACCATTTACAGTAGCATTGCAACCATACTCTTTGTCTCAGAGAAATGGGGTTGAAGGATGGACTGGTACCTTAGAGGCAAGACAGCCAGCCCTCTCAGAAAGACTGTATCAAATACTGATTTCTTGAATACTTGAAGTCTGCAAAGGATATAAACTCTCTAGAAAGGGTAGATTCTTGGACAGTTATACAGAATATAAACCAATTCATTTATTTATTTATTATGCACAGAAAATTGCTAAATGATTTTAGTAAAAGGAGTTTGATGTGACTTTGGGATTCTTCACATCAGACTATAGAGGCACTTTCATGTAAGAGAGAGGCTGTAGGAACTACTGTGTATAGCTTCAGGGACATCAGCTGTGCCCTACATGGACAGA
>JAAGNO010012675.1:34790-50191 GCA_033439905.1 Ceryle rudis | reverse complement strand
TGAAGGATGGACTGGTACCTTAGAGGCAAGACAGCCAGCCCTCTCAGAAAGACTGTATCAAATACTGATTTCTTGAAAACTTGAAGTCTGCAAAGGATATAAACTCTCTAGAAAGGGTAGATTCTTGGACATTTATACAGAATATAAACCAATTCATTTATTTATTTATTATGCACAGAAAATTGGTAAATGATTTTAGTAAAAGGAGTTTGATGTGACTTTGGGATTCTTCACATCAGACTTTCATGTAAGAGAGAGGCTGTAGGAACTACTGTGTATAGCTTCAGGGACATCAGCTGTGCCCTACATGGACAGAACTCGTGTCACCAGGCTACTCAGGGTCCCTTTAATGTGTTCACAAGTGGCTGTATCTGTGGGGCTACTGAAAATCTTTTACAGACTGACTTGCTGCTGAAGATGATCAGAATTTATTCAGTTTCACAGAAGTGTAGGATTTCCTGTATGAGTTGACATGGTACCTTTCAGAGCATGGGTTGGCACATCTGGAATGAAGTGTTGGCATGTCTGAATCCTGTTTGCTATTGAGTAAGCAGTGGAGCAGACAGATGCCCTCCATCAGCTGCTCCTGAGACATGCTGAAGAATGCAAATGTCACCTCTGCAAATGCAGGTACTTCATAAGGCCCCTTGTCATCGATGGTGTGGAGTTACAGCCGCTGTGTATGACAACACATCAAGGCTCTTCTGCTCCAAACAGGCATGAGTATTGCTACCTGACCAGACAAAAATCCATCTGTTGTTCAAGCAAGCAGAAGGTGCTCAGTGTTTAGCAATGAAAAGACAGCAGAAATCCTTACTCAAACAGTGTACATTACCCGGTTGTGAGCCTTCCAGGAGGCCTGATGCAGCTAAAAGGTCACTCCCCGACCTCCAATTGTTCGTGATATTCTGTGGCTGTCCGTTACCCAGGTTTGGCTCCACATAATTTTCAAGCCCTTCATAATGTTGTACACCTGTCATCATCATGATGATGATACAAGTGCATCTCAGGGGAGAGGACAGAAGAGGCTAAGTGACCAAGTGAAGGGTCATCAACCTGCGGAAGTCCAATATCCTCAGGATGATCTCCTGGGGAGCTGGATAAATTAAAAACATATCCCAGCCACCATTCACCTGAGGGGCTGTCCATGCCTACCCTGCTTCCACTGCTTATCACACTCTACTTCTGCAAGCTGTGGGCAGCCCCAGGACAAATTTATCTACGGAGATCTGTTGAAAGGATTCATCTTTTCCTGCACGATGGCATGTTGTTTATTTATGGTGCTGCTGCTGCAGCAGGCATGGGGCCTCTGCAAAAGCACACACAGCTCTATGAGATAATAACACAGCCAGAAGGGGTTCTGCATGTTCATGTCACAAAAGGCTCTTCAGAGAGAAACAGTGTGTGAAGTTTTAGTGTCTGAAGAATGAAGTGCTGTTTCAGTATTTGGAGGCTGCAGGTTTGTTTAACTACAATTGAATGATTTGTCCATATATTTCATGTAATAAAAAGAGCAGCACAATATGCCTCCTTGCTTGCTTAGAGACCATTTGAAATTTTCAATGATTAAACCAGAAAGATTGCATGGACCTCACTGACACACTGACGTGAACACAGAAATATTTTTTTTCACTTAGCTGGGGACTGAAAGAGATAATGGAAAAAAACCTTCAAAAGGAGTGAGAGAAGGAGGATGAACAGGGGGATTGAGAGTCATTTTCTAACTTAAGGGTGGGCAGCAGTTTCAGACACCAGATTACCATGGCATGGCTTTGCCTCCTGCGTGACTATTTCAGTCTAAAAGTCTTCATAATTTTATTCATAAATCTGCGAAAATAATTTTAATTACTGCTCTTTTTAAAAATTAATTACTTTTGCGCAAATCTCATTGGACTTTCTTTCATGGCACCCAGCTGAGATCCCTAATTTTAAAGAAAAAGAGACTTGAATATTTGTATCACAATATTAAAAATCTTTTTATTAAGATACTTTGCAGTCACTATTATTGTTATCCCAGTTATTACTTGATGCTGGGCATAGGATGGTTGGTAAGGTATTGCATTACTTCTCTCTTCTCTTCTTTCAATATTAACATTGCTATTGAATACCTCAATGAGTTAATTGCTGTCTGCAGACTGTTCTCTGCTGATTACTGCCTCTGTCTAAAGTGCCTGACTATGAATTGTATATGAGGAACAATGTTCATGTACTTAACAGCTGTGTGGTTGTTCTCTTGATACATATTTTTCTAGATTGATTTTTTTTCCTAGAGATTGATCAGTTTATTCTATTTATGATTATAATTTCAAAGAGGAAGTGCTGTTTGTGAAGTCAGTGGCCATGTGTTTGATTGGTTTCTTTATTTTACATAGAAAATTGGAGACTATTTCGAGTAAGCTTCACAGTGAAACTACTATCACATTAGCTGGAAGGGCGTAAGTCACTTCTATTTTTCCAAAATAAGCTACTAGTGCTGATAAACCTTCATATTATATAACATCAAGTAATATGGAATAAGAAAAGACTAAGAGAAAAATATTTCTATGTTGAAAACATTATTATCACTATTCCAAATCATGGACTGGAGGGAGAAAGGCAGTTCTTCTTATTTAATGTAGTGCTAAGGATGAGATACTGTATTGATAATACAGGTGAATGGGGTCCAGTGCTATATGGTTATTGGTTGTCCAAGTGTCAGCAGCTTCTTCTCATCTGTGTTTGTCACCTCAGGCTGTGAAGTTTTATCTTTGAATAGTTCATTCACTTTGTCACCTATTCAGTTTATGGAATATCTGGGGCAACCGTAAGACAGAATTATTTCCAGTGAGTAATACTGGATATGAATTTTCTCTGCTTTCTGAATCAGTCCTGCTTTCCTTTATGGAAAAGGTCTTTAAATGGTAACAGAATGTGCATTTGTGGCACGCTGTTTCTTTTCTGTTTCTGTTCTATGGCACATAGGCTTTATATATAAACAGTGCAAAAAGTTATTACATTCTCTTATATTCTACAAAATCCTGGTTTACTTCTTAACTAACGTATCTGCTTCATCACTTCCATTATACAAAAATTTTCCACAGGGCAATATTATACTCTACTGGTATGCATTTACAAAAGTGTGGAAAAATAATTTCCCAAACAAGCTTTTTTGCTGTACAGTTGGTCACCTAAGGCATATGAAAACGTTTTTGTTCCCTGAAGTGAATCATTAAAAAGTTTAATGAAGAGAAGTGTGAACTACTGTTAGAATTATAATGATTAATATATAATCAAGAGAAATAGTGTCATGTAAAAGTACAGAGTTTTTAGGTCTAAAAGTTTCCAGCTGCATAAGTATTTAGAAGTTTTAGAATATTTGGGATGGATGGAATAGCTGTCTTTTGAATCTCAGTGAACTGATTTTATGTCTTGTCAAAGTGTTTCTATGTGTCATATTTTTTCAGCTGGTTTGTTCAGCTCTATCAATAACACCAACAAATTTGGTACTCTCCTTTTTCTGGGAAATGGAGCAGTGACTCATTTTACTAAAAGCATAAAAGCATTGGAGAGGCACTAGATAAAAACCTACGCAAGGACGAGGAGGACATCATCATCCACGTCACAGGTCAAACGGAGAGCCGTACTCCTCCCTATCCATTTGCATCACTGAAATATTTTCTCCATAAATTTAGTTTTCACTCGAACCACTGATAGTTGAAATATTGCAAAAATACCTGAAATGGCCCAGATGCAATCTCTGTGTTTTGGCTGCAAGTGCCTAATGGACTGCCTGGCCACTGCAAAGGCAGGGTTGAAAGGAAAAGGCATTGCAGCCTTCAGCTGAAGCACAATGGGATTGTAATATTAATTTAGATGATATGTTATGCATCATAAATTGTAGCCCTTTCCCTTCACTTCTCAGAAACATTCTGAAGTCCTGATCATTTCGTTTACTGATTGCTGTATATGCAGTCTTTGAGACAAGTTCCCAGAGAGGATAAGCTGGTCAACTTGCTGCAAGGTAATTTAAGGAGACAACAGTAAAATTGTGACTACAGTAGTCTTTTAGGGAAAGTTGTCTGGGTTTTAGAGTAGCCAGAGACACTATAAAATATTTTCCACACAAGCGTCACCAAAGCTATAGAAAGATATAGAAATTCAAGTTTCTCTGTGTGACAAAACTCTTTACCAACTCTTCACCAATGTTTGACTCATGCTCTGAGAAACTACAAACTAGGCTTTTAAAGTTAAGTTTAAAGATTTCCTAGAATTTAAAATGTTGGGGTTTTTGTATTGTATTTTTTAAAAGCTCTGCAAAATTCTCTCATAATTTCCATCTCTGATTTATTGCAACAAGATATAAAGGAAAAAAAGAAATAGGAGTAGAGGGTTTATACAGAATTTCCCTCCTTCATTTGTAAAACTGAGACCAGTTGAACAGAATTTAACCCAGCAAGCCAATTCTGTTTATAGCACAGGCTAACTTCTTCATATATTTCACTGCTGCAAAAATCAATAGTTCATGGCTGTGAAAGCAAAATAGAAGCTCTGTTAATTCATTAGCAGCTTTAGGTAACATGCTTATAATGTGGTCAGTCTACATTAATACTCTGTGTAAGTGAGTCAGAAAGAGTACAACAGATCAGAGTTGGCAGAGAAAGAGATATTTTGGTTTGGGGATAAACATCTTAAGCACATTTCTAACAGGGTCTGTGTCTGAAAGAAGTCAAACTGAATGCTGTCGACTCTGAAACTCACCTTACCATATACAGCTTTTCTTCTTGATAGAGCAGTAAGAACATTTCCTCCCATGTCAATGTACTCTACCATGCATCAAAACCTAGGGGACCTCCTTCATAGTTCTTCTCTCTCCCTGCACCTTTCCCAAGTTTGCAAGTGAAA
This sequence comes from Ceryle rudis, assembly GCA_033439905.1. Classification (NCBI taxonomy): domain Eukaryota; kingdom Metazoa; phylum Chordata; class Aves; order Coraciiformes; family Cerylidae; genus Ceryle; species Ceryle rudis. The sequence continues at coordinate 45,310 of JAAGNO010012675.1, read as the reverse complement.
ATTGTGTATGTAGCATATTAATTTCCTGCTGATTGTTATTGCATTTTCTCTATAATAAGCAACTATACTGAAGTGTGGCTTTTTCCTGGAGCACCAGCTCTGGGAAATCATACATTTTGATTCAGCTGATAATTCCCAGGTTGGCAGTCAGCATGGAAGGTAATTCATCCTCAGTATAATCATAATTGGTCAATTTTGTTTTGTCAGCAGATCTATTTTTTCTTGCTAAAAATCTATGACCAGGCAACGGGATTCTGTATTTTCAGTTTCTTTTACTGTTTCAAAGACTCAAGGCTAAAATATGTTATTATTTTTAAATTGAAATGTCACTCAAATAAAATATGAGAAAGTTATGTGATTCACATATGAATATATAATTCAATATGGACCTTGATTTTAAGTAGCTCTAAGTTATACTTCTTTGAGTTCTTCAGGTGATACGTGTATTCTGAAGCAAAAGTCAAATCCCTTGTTAAAAAACACTCTCTGGCCAGATATTTTATTTCTTTACAGTATGCTATCATCACAATCCTACTCATTTTCTAAATAGCACTGTGGTGAAAGTTGGGCTTCTTAAGTCCTCCTAAGGGGCATATCAACCTGTCTGCTGTGATGGGTATGACTATGACAGCATGTAAGCATGTTCAGGCATATCTCTCTCAAGCATTGATTTGACACTGCTATTTAGTCTGCTTCACATTCAAGTAAAACTCAGAATCTGTATTTGGCCTGCTGATTCTAGCCCAGTAAGGTGAAAATATTACATACTGATCACGGCAGTATTGTCTCATTTCTAAAACATAAATTTGTGCTCCTTTTAGATTTGAACGGGTCCAGGCATAAACTTTTCTTAGATATAGCATGTATAAGTAAAAAATCAGAAGTCTGTAGGATTTTTTTCATCTTTAACCAAAGTCATGAAATGCTGTTAAGTCTATTAATATTTTTTGATTATATATATTATGACTATTTGGTAGATTTTGCTCTTTTTATGACAAAATACCTAGCGCCGCTTGTTGACTGACTCTGTACAGGTATATATGGCTCTGTCATATATTGTTAGTCTTAAATCATGAAAATTCTGATCTAAAACAAGGGAAGCACACTTTATCTTGTGTAAGATGTAATTAGATCTCCCAGCTGCTGTCTTTAGACTTACTGCTTTGTCATGGATTTGCATTGCTCTTCTGTCGGAAAGTACTGCTGCCTTTTGAGTTATATTTTTCCCTATTCACTTCATGACTAGCTGCACAACAGTTGTTTTGGAACTGTGTACAGTGTGGTGCAAAATGGAAATACAATGTGGCAAGGAAATTACTAATACTGGCAAATGATTACAACAAAAATAAATATTAAATATCAGATCTACCTGATCTACCAGACTACCTCATCCATCTTCAATTGTGAAGTGCACTGTTCTTGTGATAATTTATCACCTATAGCTGGACTACCTACAGGTCTTTTTTTGTCGTATTTCAGCCCAATCTTTGTATTGGAGCAACAATCTATTGCATCATTATCAGTTCTGATAGTACAGTGCTCTAATGCTTTAAATTCTATTTCTGTGTTACTGACTTTGGTATCTTATACTGAGTGAATCATTATTATTTTCAATATTAACGGAACATAAATAATATGGAAATAGGATGAAACAGCATAGTACTTTTTTTTTTTTTAATAAGGGAATTTCTCTGGTTAATCAGAGGAAAGTATTTGTAAAGATAGAGGTCTGTAGTTGCTTCTCTAATTTTACTTGCTATTCTGCAGAGAAAAATTTGGTCAAAAATAGCTTAGAATAATGAGATGTGGGGTTTTTATTTGGTTGGTTGGTGGGGTTTTTTTTAATGTTTTTTGTTTGTTTGTGGTTTGGGGTTTTTTTTAATTAAGATCATGTTTAACACTAAGCATAATGAATAGTCATGCCTACCTTAGCATTCAAGAACTGCTGTTTATTCTGTGGCAATTCAAGACTAATCCAAGACTACTAGAACACTTTGGTGTTCAAGTGCTTTTTGTTAAAAAGAAACAAATGTGTGAGTCCACAGCAGCAGGTATAAAACCTCAGGAGGGAGACAAACAGCATAAAAAGCAGCGTAAGAGCAATTTAAGAGTTTGTGAATATGCATAAATTCCCAGCAGTCAAAATTCTTCAACTGACATTACTTGGCAGATAATTTCACAAAGTAGTTGTTGCAAACTAAGACCTTAAATTCATATTTGGGGTGTTAAAATTACAGAAAAGACTCTTTAAACATATTTAACCTGAAAAGAAAATGGCCTAGCAATAAGTAAGCAACCTTAGCCTCAGAACAATGCATCTATCTGTTTGCACACATTTAATTCCTCTCAGTTATGCATCATTCAGAAAAGAAAATACCTAGAATGGCAGATTTGATATGTAAAATGGATTGGTATGCAAAAGCTTTCAAGAAGCCTGTATTATGCCTTCACTCTGAGTTAGTTGTTCTACAAGTCCTCTCCTCAAGCATAGTCCTTCGAGTTTCTCAGTAAGTAAGGATGCACCTGAGAAAAGGACATGGCTAGAGGTGTATCTTCCCAGAGCCCCTGCTGATGTTTCCCTGACATGTGCTGTCCCAGTTTTATAAATGAGAAATCTGGTCATTTTTGATTAGTCTTTAAGCAATGCCAGCTGTCTCCCTTTCTAAATCGTATTGGTACCATTACTGCAGAAAGATATGAAGAATATAATAGCTGGAAGAGGTTACATGGGCACACATAATTGACTACAGCAATAAAAATATTGCCTACTCTTTTCTAACAAAGTAGATATTGCTTTCCTTTAATTTAAAAAAAAAAATCTTTTAGACTCAGACATAAACAAAGTAAAGCTAAAATGCCTTTGCTGCCAACTTTCCAAGTTAAAGCAGAAAATCTATATTGTGAAGTGCCTCTTCTATGACTCTCTACAATATTTGCCATATCATGCACCTTAAAATAAAATACCCTTTTATATTTGGGCTTCTAGGAGTTTGCAGTTGCTTCTCCTAATATGAGGGGAAAATGTTGTTGTGGAAAAAATAAAATAATGCAGATATAGGAGAAATATGAAACTCCTGGGGGATGGTTGTTTAGTTTATATTGATGTTCATCTTCTTCATGCACATTTTCCAAAGCATTCATCTGATTAATTTGCTCAAAATGAACACGAACACGGGAAATACAGTCACAAAGAGGACCACTGGATGGAGCTGTTTGTTGCAACTTTTATTTTACTCTGAGACATTAGAAACCTGTAGGTACAAACATTCTAACCTTGGGGGAAAAAAAAAGGAAGGAAAAAAGAGAATGAGTTACAAATGATAGGGGAAATATACAGAAACTTAATCAGAATCCAGGACCTAATCAGATAAACTCTTGAATCAAGAGAGCTCAGCTGAGGGGGACAGGGCAGAGTTTCTGAGTATTCTGCAAATAAAGCTGAGGAGAAATAAACTAAGGGCAGGGAAAAAAAGTCACTGCAAAAATTTGCCTCAATCATTCCTGTAATGTACTATCCAGGTCTCTAACTGGATGTTTGGTGCTTAAGTGTTTGGTTTTGCATGTGGTTTTTCTGCCTTGACTTCTTGAAAAAATGTAACACTTGCAACATAGTGAAACAGACACTATTTATTCACAACCAAGGAATGAATGATAGGAACAATAATGAATGATATGTTTCCAAAACAGCACCAAAACCCCAAATCATTAGACTTGCCCAGGTTTAGTAACTGTAGAGTAATTTCTTTAAAATAAAAAGTCAAAATCCATGCAATGCAGCAATAAACTCTTAATCATATGCTCATTAGTACTCAAGGAAGTTTGGTTTCTGTGAGGCAAATGATTTCTAAGTTCACGAAGGTGGAGGAGGGGGGAGAGCTAATTTCTTTATTCATTTGTTTCATCTGTCTCAAAGCAGAGTGTGGGAAGATAATTGTTGTGAAAAATAAAGGGAAAACCCTAGTAGAACCTCTAGAGAAATTCAGTTTATTGAGTCTCTCCTAGAGCTGTTCAAATAAAAAATATTTTAATGAGGAATTTAACAGAATCATTCTTAAAGTGGTATGTTAATTCCCACCACAAGCACTACTGCAGCTTTAAAAAAGATGTGAAAAAGCAAGTCTTGAATCATGAAACTACTAGAGGGATAGTTCAGCGAGTTATTAACAGTAATTAAGGGCAAGCAAAAATAAACCCTAAAACCAGAGAGCTTTCAACTGAAAATATTTAAATGTTTTGGGTTTTTTTTTCAGGAAAAATAAAAATAAAAGAACCTTGTTAAGAGGTTAGTGTCAAGATACAGAACCTCAAAAACATCCTCAAAAATATGATAGTCCATTGTCCCTATGACTATTGTAGTCTTTGATAAAAGTGGGGAGGTCATAAAACACAGTATGGCAAAAGTGAAAGAGGGAAGCCTTTGAAAAGATCCATAAAACATTTACTGAAAACTCCTCTGTGTACTCAAGAAGCACACTGGGCTAGTGACAGAGATTAAATGTTCAGCATCTACACTGAGATATGCTGAGATTTTAACATACTCAATACTGATTGTTTGAGGAATCCTGGCAGTTTGTTTCCTGCAGTTTCTGACAAGAGAAGGGCGAAACTAAAACACCGCAGAAGGTTCATATACACAGAATAGTGTGTTAATGGCTTTGTTGAAAGTAGAACCTTCTCTTCAGTCTGTACATGTCACTAGTAATGTCTAAAAGCCCATCAGACATGCTGAACTTTGCTCATGAGGTTCGAGAAGTCTGAATACTCAATTTATAGTCACTTTTAGGATGGGAGTTCCCAATAAGATACTGGGCTCTGATGATGTCTCTTAGAGCTTTTTCTTTTGTTTCAAGTCATCTTTCAGCACTTGGGAAATAAAAGTTCTGTTTTAGTAAGCATATACAGTTTAACAAAATTAATGATTTCCATGGGTTTGCAAATAACAGAAGTGTAAGAATGTACAAAAAATGTAGTTCATCTTCTCATGTTCTCATGTAGATATTCCTGGTACAATCTCACAGCTTTACCAACATGATTCTCTTTCACCTATGAAATTTTCAAACAAAAAATATCTCCTGAGATCCACAGTCTTCTTTACATTTTCTCATCGTTAAGAATAGAAATGATGTGAGGAAAGATGGTCATTCTCTTGTTTCAAGAAGAATCTATATCTAGTAAATCTATTGCCTGAGAACATGCAGCAAGCTGTCGCTCTCAAAAGCTGCAGGTTGAATTTGGCCTGCATGAGTGCTTCAGGTCACCTGCATTTTCTACACATCAAATCTTGTCTCATCTCCTAGGAATTGCTGGAGCTCTGCAAAGTCAGCTGCTGTGGTGGGGTAGATATCAGATCCCACAGCAGCAGTACTGTCACAGCTAGGAAGTAAAGGAGGCAGCCCTTGGTGGTAGGTCAGGGATCTCCCTTATAGTGGTCATTCATTATTATTCTTGTTCCACATTCACAGCATCCTGTTCCCTTGTGCCACAGTTGAGATGCTTCTACAGGACAGGGACTTAAAAAATTGATGCTACATACCTGGTTTAAAAGACAACGAATCTTACTCCCTTATACAGCTGGAGGGAGAAATCCTATAAACAAAAATGAGACTTAGAAAATATCTATTGAGTAATTAAATGAAGTAGGGAGTTTACATAGATCACAAGCAGGCTTAATGGAGCTCCATTCTCTGTTGGTTTTATTAGAAAAAGTGGAATCCTTTATTTTTATCTTCTTCCAATATTTTTAAGATTAAAATTTTAAAATTCATCCAAATGTCAACATGTGCCCATAGCGACACCAGTATCCAGTAGCATGCTTTTAACTATCAACAATCCTTCCTGTGCTGGCATGAGCAATGTTTTGGGGAGGTAGGAAAGTGATCTTTTAACTTGCATATCTGTTTCAAAACATCATTTTGAAAAATCATGGTATTATTGAAAAACTGTTTTCAACATAAAAATGAACCTTAAAAAAAAATTACATTTTTTCATGGAAAATAAATTAAAGAATTTTTACTGCTTCTAACAATGAAGGACTTAAATTTGGCCAGAATTGAACTGGAACAGTAATTCCAGTAAATTCTGCTGATTTTTCTACAGAAACTACCTTAATATATTTGAACTGAGATTCTGGTGAGCAGTAATTGAATAATAGCAAAGAAATAGTGAAAATATTGATACAAATGTCACAGGAGAAAGATATGCATGCATATTTTGTGGTGGTGTATTTCTATATGTTGTCCTATCGCAGTCAGTCTGTAAGGATGTGGTCACAAGCCCTCTTCGTGGGTGCAGTGTCTTTTAATCTGAAGAGGTTACAACACACTTACATTAATGATCCTCTCACTGGAGATACCCATGCAGTCTAGTCTACCAGCTGAGCTATTCTCTAATCCATTTCAGCCACAGTTAGCTGGCTGATGAACTTAAACAATATGTCTTTGTCCAAAAGGCTTATTTTGACTAAGTAGCTAATGAGCTATTAAATAAACAGTTGTGCTTTCAGACCTTAAAACCAAATTGAATACTGCGGTCAGCAAAATTAGCTTCAATCACTTTCCCTGAGAGATGCATCCATTTATGCCAGGAGCAGTTTTGGGTTAAACAATAGAGTGGTGTAAAGTTACTGGATTTACTAACTCCACCACTCCCGCCTGCTCTGTAATGGCCCATTCGTTACCCATACAGAGATCTAAATACCCACTATTACTGTCACTCATTTTTTGAAAAGTCTGCCTAGCAACCAAGAAAAGGTTGTATTTATAGATCATTCTTTTATTTGACAGACTACAATTTGGTTTTCTTTATAAGCACAAAAATCAGAGAAACAAACAGTAACCAGCTCATGATGGCTGTTGAAGACTTGAAATACTGGTACTTTCTTTACTCTAGGTGTTCAACCTGCAAAAAGAGAAGACTTGGGTGTTTTATTCAGTTTTCTATGTTCAACTGCTCTGTGATACTCATTATTAAAAAAAAAAAAAAAAAAGGTTGATGAGATTAAAAAAAAATAAAAACCAGCAGCCAGAAATCATAGTTTTTGATCAGGTTTCTGTAGACACACATCAAGCAGGGGAAGGCAGAAAAAGGGAGATTTCCGTCTGTCTTATTTCATAAATTCACCTAGAAATTTAATGAGCCTAGACTTCTTTTCATTCCTTTTCTGCTGACTTCTGTGTTCTAGAGCATTGCTTAAACCAGAAAACTTTTTATGTTTTATTATTTCATTACAAGTAAAGATACCTACTTTATAAGTAGTCTGCAGAATGTCAAATATTATTAAGGCCAAAAATAGTTTAAGTAATCGAAATGATAGATATTTTTCCTTCGTAGACTGAAGAAAACGGCACAGACTGAATTCTAAAATGTCTGTGGACACACATAACATAAAAATTTACAGTATAAAGTTAGGAGTCACCTCACTGGACAAATAGAATGCATTAAAACTCATTTTTTTCTGTCTCTGTGTGACAGAGTTCAGTAAATTTTGTAGCTATTTCTCGAGTTACACTACATCAACCTACATTTACAAGAGAATGTGTACATATTCATAAATGATCTGGAAAGAACCCAAAACAGCTATGTGACATAATTTACTGGTGATACTAAGCTATTTATAGATTCACATTCATGCTCAGTAAAGTTGATGATGAAGGATTACAGAAGTAATCTACAACTAAATGACTGGGTGGTAGTATGGATTATCAAAAGTCAACATATTTAAACATAAAATAATACAGGTAGGGGAAACTTCCCCCTACCTCCAATTCTACCTTTATGCACTCAATGGTGATCCTGCTATTTTCCCTCTGCAAAGAGATCCTGGTGTTATTACATAGACTTTCATATAAGCACTGGTTTAAGAATGGTTATAAAAGTAAAAACAAGTTAAGAGTGATTGAGAAAGCAATAGGCAGGAATGCAGGAAACCTTTCTGAGTATAAACACTCAGTAGGGCTTCACCTTGAAAATTGTATGTTATTTCTTTGCCTTTTCTTTAAAGACATATACTAGATCTTAAAGAGGCACAAAAAAAGAGCACCAAGTTTGACCCTGTTTTACTGTTACAGTTGACTGTGAAATGAGATAATTCTTTCTTCCAATTCATCCTTTGGAAAAATGAAACAACTGAAATGTAAATTTCTGCAAGAAGTTTTACTTTTTTTTGGTTGGTTTATTTTTTTTTTTTTCTGATAGAACTTGCTGAGTTAACTGCTAGAGAAAGATTTTGATTTTGTAGTTTTTATTCTTTCTCTTTGAAAGAAAGTAGGGGACTAGATGATTAATTTTGCTGAGTCTTAACTGAAGTCCTTTCTATAAGCTAGTTAAAAGCTAACGTGACATTCCTGATAGTTGTGAAGTAAAAATGAATAGAAAAGAATTAAATAAGATTAACAAAAATACTAGAGATTTCAAGAAGAGAGGTGGGCATGCAAAATCAATTTCAAAAATATTCTAGCAAATTTTCACTGGTATAAGCTCTACCATCCATTTGTATTTCAGAAAGGAGGGATTCAAACATTATGGATTCTGGAAATACAAACTGAAACACTCCCTGCCCCCAAGGAAAAAAAAAAAAAAAGATTAAAAAGCAGTTAGCCATTGCTTTTACACTTACAGAGATCTCTCCTTAGGGAATATAGGCCTTTTTTTTCACCTTCGTTGTTAGCAGTATCCAAAAAAATGTATGCCAAAAAAAAACCCAGAAGAAAAAAAAAGTGAAATATACAGTTCTCACCTTTCAACTTCTTGTGCAGTTGTATTAAAAAGTTGTTACCCATTCTGTTCCAGCCTAACACACTTAGATTTTAGCTATTTTAAGAGTATCGGACAAATGCATGGACTATACTTTGGAAAATGCATGCCAACACAGTCTGTTATTCAGAGTTCCCCAAGTGAGAGCCATTTTACATTTTAATTCTTACATATGAAGAAGAAAGGTCTTCATGGGAATTTTAGTTGATTTTAATATTTAAAACATGACTGTATTCTTGTAAAACAGTATTTTGGAAGGCTCAGTGAAAAAACTTGACATTATTGTAAAAAGAATAGGAAGGTTTTGCCTTGGGCATGAATATGTGTCTTCTGGTGATGTGAAAAGCTCTGGCTGAGTATCTAAAGACAGGATTTGTCCCATAGCATTTCAGTCAAAGTAAAATAGCCAGTTATGTTATTCTGTAATGTAGCTGAATTGCTATAATTATATATAAGGAAGAATAAATAATATCAAATCATTTTTGTTCCAAAATAGCAGCGTCAGCCATATGTATCCAACCAAAATGCACTGATGTGAAGCTGACATACAACAGTCTGGAGTTGTTTGTAGACAAGTTTTTGCAACTTCTACAAGGAATTTTGACAAGGAGTCACAATCTCTAGGATAGAGAGATTCAAATGAGATAAGAGTAAAAATGATAAAAAAATACTGATGGTCGAATCGTATGACAACTTCAAAATATAATGATTGACTATTTTTACTATCACTTTTTTGTACTTGAAATCAATTTAATCTTAATTCATATTTACATAATTGTTTTACTCTGTCATGAGAAGAGGTTAATTTTATGTCACCTTTGTTTCTTATATGGAAATAAAGCATTCATTTCTTCCAATTTTTATATATGAAAAGGGTATTTTGACAGCTCTGAATGATGAACAGTAGCTTTACATAGAGTGGTTCTAATTCCTCTGCTGAAATTATCTATTCGGGGTCTCTTCCAGCTACCTGGCTGTGCTACAAAGGGAATGTGCTGTTTCTTCTGTGCCTGGCCAGCTGTGGATATTGCTGATGGTCTCCAGTCCTTCTGCCCTTTTATGATAATGATAGACAAAGTTAAATAACTGCATGTTCATAAGTAAACACCAAAAATTCCTGTTTAAATTTTAGAGATTTATAAGTCTGTAAAATTTGTTAACACAGACAAACTAAAATTATTTATGTTTTTAGATAGAGTTGTTTTTTCTTCAGAATATCACCTTGCCTCATCTCATGTTTTTTGTTTTTCTCTTGACAAATCAGTGCTTTAAAAATTTATAGTAATTTGAATTCTTAATTCCTGGAGTTACAAATGCTGTTTTGTCTGTCCTTTTATGTGTTTTATCTCACTGATGGTTTATTCATTAGCTAAGCCATTGTGTGCATTTCTATGCAATGTCATTACCCTGAGCTAAACCAATGCTTTTAGAGTTTGAATACAACCAGAGTATATATTGATTGAGCAAGTGAACCTTTCCTATTTTCTCTATGTGGGCAGTGAATGAATAGCAATTTTAGTTGTGGTTTGTTACTTCTACATAGTATTATTACTGGCTTGCTGCTAAGCTTCACTTAGCAGGAAATCTTCCCACCAGCAGCTTAAAAGACTTTCATAGTCCTAGAAATAAAGGTTAGTTTCCATATTCAAAGACTAGGCACACACTGTGAGTCCAGATTTTCAGTACTCTTATGGCATATCTTTAGTTTTACTACAACACCCATTGTAAACCATCTTTATTTTATTTTATTTTATTTTATTTTATTTTAT